>PVIC010030413.1:0-21943 GCA_004025085.1 Thryonomys swinderianus
TATCCACTCTCCAGTTGATGGACATTTGGGTTGTTTCCAAGATTGAGCTATCACGAACTGAGCTGCTATGAACAAGGGTGTACATCTGTCTTTCCAATGTGAGTTTTTAAATTCTTTTGGGTATATTCCTAGCAGGGGTATAGCAGGGTCAAATGGGACCCGTAGTCCTAGTTTTCTGAGAAATCTCCACACAGATTTCTCCCTTAGAGTATTTTTAAGACAGTTTAGAACAGCACTCTTTAGAGTAGCCAGGTGAATCCAGAGCTGAAATGTTCCCTCAGCAAAAGCTCCCTTATTGGATGGCATTTGGTGTTGAAAGAAAAAGGCTTTTAGTTTAATCAGTCACTTGTGTCTCGCTCTGTGGTCACAGGGTTGTACATTAAAGCCCAAAGAGACTAGTCTGGAGAGGTAGGAATGGACTCTATTCCTCCTTCTTCTCCTCAGGCCCAGGGACACTCCTAGCTGTGAGTAACCACAGTGGCAATGTCCTTAGGCCTTCCTCCCCCCAATTCTAAAATGTAGGAACTTCTGTAAGCTCTGAGGCTCTTTTTTTCAGAAGAGCCCTGTGTCTCCCCAGTGGTCAGGTCTCTGCCACCACCCACGTCTGGCTGGACCCTGATGACCTCATCCTGTGGTCCTCTGCATGGGGAGCTGTGTGACACTGCAGCTGCTTGTCTCTCCTGGCTTTGTTTTGCTGAATTCTGTGCCACTCTGCATGCAGGGGCCAGTGTAGGTCAACGAGTGCAGTTGTGTATCCATCAAAGTTGCCTGGGCTAGATTTCTTGTTGTACTTTTCTTTAAAAAAATTTTTTTTTTCCTAACAGGATCTCACTATATAGTCCAGGCTTGCCTGAAACTTGTGTGATTTATCTGTCTCAGCCTCCTTACTACTGGGATTGTAGATGTGTGGCACTATTCCTACCCTTTACCGTTTTTTATTAGTACATATCTGAGTATATAATGATTACATTCACAGTGAAGAGAGTCAGTACCTGTACACAACGCATGTTATTTCTTTTTACTTCCCCCTCACCTCTCCCTTCTGTCTTATCTCTCTCTTATTCCCATTCTCCTTTCTAAATAAAACCTGTGTCTCATTACATTTTGTATTCTTTTTTGGTCTTTATACTTTTAATTCCTCAAATAAGAGTAGCCATGTGATTTGTAAGCTTGTGTATCTCATTTTCCTGAACATTGTGGTTTCCAGGAGCATCCATTTTCTTGCAAATAACTCATCTTTCTGCATAATAGAGTAGTACCCCCTTGTGTATTTCAGCAGATTGTCTTTATCCATTCCTCTGTCTCTTTGTGGGCTATTTCCTAACTATGTGTCACAAGTGTCTTCTCTTTTCCCCTCCGGTCACTACCATCCTCATGGTCTTCTGTCCTGGAGACTGACCTGTGTGTCGTAGTTCAGCAACAGAAACCTTGACTCTCTTCCACTTGGTTTGGCCCCCTGAAGCTTGTGCAGCGAGAAGGCAGAGATTGGAGGAGGGACAAAGAGAGTGAGGCTGATATTCTGCTTTTTTCTCTAAACCTCTTTTCAGGACAGCTGCTATATTCCCCAGTGCACCTCCAAGAATTTCTTCCCCACAGAAGCCATAGTCAAAAACGGTTCCTAGCTCCTTTTCTATCTTAGTTGTGTGTCAGGCAGGGTCTTGCTGTGTGTTTTAGGCTCTGCTTGAACTTGCTGTCTAGTCCAAGCCAGGCTCACACACCTGGTGATCTTACTGCCTGGGCTCCTGAGAGCTGCGATCGCAGGCCTGTGGCATCATGTCCAGCATGGTTCTTGTCTCATTTCACTGCCCTCTCCCTCTTCACCTTCATAATTCTGCATTTGCTTCTGTACAGCGACAGAATCTCCACTTATCCCTTTGTTAATACTGGGAGCTGATATACTCTCCCTTAGAAAATCTGTTAAAAGGCTGGTTTGAGACCATTTCCTCTGTGCAGCACTGGAAACTTTCTCCAGGATTTCTGAACACCTTTATGAAACAGGCTTACCTGTCTTTCTCCTTGAAATTGTTATTGTTTTGCTTCATTTGTCTCCCCTTAAATCCTGAGCTCACGTTAGGAGGGCAGCAAATTATTAGTAGTCCTTATGAAGTGTTGGTGGTGGTGGGGAGATTCTTCCTGGGGGCTTATGGTAAATGGGTCCAAATTGAAGTATCTCTTCTTCTAAGGCATCCAGATTGTACTTTTTTAAATTTAATTTTTTTCCTTTTTAGTTTTTGAGACAGATCTTGTTTTGTAGTTCAGGCTGGCCCTGAACTCACTATGTGTAGCCCAGGCTAGCTTTGAACTCACAGCAATCCTTCTGCCTCTGCCTCTGCCTCCTGAGTGCTGGGATCACAGGCATGTGTCATCGTGCCCAACTCAACCAGGTTGTAATATATTTTCAAGGGGAAAGATCTTTTTTCCCTTTTACTTTTTAGTGTACTGAAGACTGCACTCAGGACTTTCTGCATGGTATACAAGTATCTTAGTATAAAGCTATGTCCTGCCTTTTTGCAGGAGGAAAAGTGGTCTTCACAAAAGCAAGTGATGAATGTCCTTGACAGGCTTCTCCCGAATGCCACACATTTTGTAATGAGTTACTTCAAAATGCATGTTTATACTTTCCTTGTATAATCAGGTTCCTCAGGAAGTGGTGAGGTGGATAAATTAGCTTGGCAGGATGCTTGAAATTGTTAATTGTCTAATCTGAAATTAAACATCTGAGTTGAACAAATAACAAAGAGTAGCAATAGAAATGTTTGCAAAGGCCCCACAGAAGGAAACAGGGACAAAATTCTTCCACTTGGGAGTGGTCACAAGTGGTGCTCAAGCAGATGCACTGACTAGGGCAGTCAGATGGGTGTGATGGTGCCTGAAGAGTCTATCTTCCACCCCCCAGATATTAGAGCCTGATCAGACACCTCAGTCACCTGACCGAGGGTCTAGCATTAGGGTTCAAGAAGACAAGACAAGATCTTAATGCATAAAGAGGTTCTCAAGATGGTCAAAGCTCTTATCTAGCTAAGATACTACATTGATCATGGAACTTCTAGAACGTAAAAGTGGCATTGCAAGGAACAGTGAGGTGGAGAGCACTGATTTGACCAGGGTCACAGCAACAAAAGAACAAGATATTCTAGTAGGAACAGACCACTGATTAATGGGAAATTTGTTTCTTCCTATGGGTTGGTGTTTTCTATACAAGTCATGCTGCCCTTAGCTACACTATTGTCTTGCCATACAACATGTCACGGCATCACGGATCACTGAGACCTCCAGTGTGACCAGTGGTGTGGGGAGCTGTTCCTTTCCCACACACCGACTGCCTGCTTTGTATTGGAGGCTGATAGACAGACTTCGGCTTTGGGTATGAAAAGCCAGTTTATGAACCTATAGCTCACTCAAGGTGGTCTCTATCACTCAGACAGAGCTAGTTCTCTGGGGTGTGACCCTTCATACAGGATCACAGTCCAAAAACCTGCCCGTTGGGTCAGCCTGCCCCACTGAAATAGCAAAGCAGTGGGTGCTGGTTCAGAGCCAGCTACCTAGATTTCAGTTCCCAGTTGTTGAGTGGATTGTGGGTAGGACCTCAGCTTTCTGGATCTCATTTTCTCATCCATGAAATGAGTACATTAATACCATTCTTACCCTTGGCATTTTGTGAGTATTAAATTTTGCTCGATAGAAAAATGATTTCTTTCTATTTTGGGCATCCAGTAATTTCTTGAGATATAAAAGATGTTTCTTCTGTTTTTATATCAGGCAATAGTGCTCAAGCTGAAGAAAAATATGACATATTGCTGATGGGAAGTGAAAACAGTGCAAGCACTTTGAAAACTGGCATTTTCCCAATTATCATAGAATTATAATACGAGCTAACATTTCACGCCTAGGTCTACATCGAAAGAATTTAAAAATTACTTAAACACATACTCATGCACAAATGTTATTGGCACTTTTAACAATATCCAGAAAGCAGGAACTGTGTTCTGCTGCTGTCTGTGCAGCCCACCAAGGTCATTAATTGAGCTCATCGCTCAATAAAAAATTAGAGAGGAGTGCCAAGGATTTAGCTCAAGTGGTTCCACACCCACCTTGTAAGCACAAGGGTCCAAACTTTATCCCTGGTAACACACACACACACACACGCACGCACGCACACACATTCACACTCGGAATTAAGAAAGCCTCACCTTCCCAGCTCATGTACCAGGTAACGTGACATCTGGAGAGGTCTGTGCACTATGTGATGCTATGCCACACTAAGACCAGGGATGGGCCCAAACCACTGCTCTGCCACGTCATGCCACTGCCCATGAAACATATCCCTCCCAGCAATCTTAGCCAGTGTCGGTTAAATAAATAAATAAATAAATAAATAAATAAATAAATAAATAAATAAATAAAGGACCAGTTTAAGATGAGAGAAAAATAAAAGCTTATTTGATGATGGGGCAGATTGAAAAGAGAGGAAAGAGGCAATCTGGGCAAGTAGGGAAAATAGAAAAGGGAATTGCTGCTGCTTACATTAACTTTGGAATTATACTCTGAAGAAAGAGAGATGTGGAATATCTCACCTTGGAAATCAGTGAGAAATCATCACAGAATGCAGCTGTCCTAAATCACACTGTTTCCAGTATTTTCCTAATGCTTTTTCCATGGCCCTATCACAGCAATCTAGCTTTCCCTTCTGTCTGTCCCATAATAAGCTCCACCAGAGAGACGTGAAGTGGAGGATTAGAATACTAGCACTGAGGGTCATATTAACATCGTAGATCTGTTAGTACAGAGTTGGGTCAACACCCTTTGCTGCGGACCAGCCCTGTGGGCAGTGCTCACAAGAGCCACCCTCACCTCCAGGTGCCCTGCCGTGCCCTCTACCAGGTAGCAGGGTCCTAAGTCTCCCAGCAGTGCTGCATTAGCATCAGGGTGCTCAGACACTTGGGCTCAAAGAGCACAGCTTTTCCTTCTGGGGTGTCAGTATTCGGGGGCCACACAGTGTTGTCTTGTGAGGGTGCTGAGCATGGCTCTGACATCTGTTGCCCCTTATGCCAAGCACAGAGCCTGGGACCTGACAGAATCAGCCCTGACTGCTGAGTGAGGAAACCCAAACTAGAAACCCAAGCTCCCGCAGAGAGATCCTCAGAAATACAGACGTGACACTGAACCCCAGGAAGGAGGAAAAGCCAGAATATATGTAGAGCTTTAGAGGCTCCCAGGAACCGCTGAGTAACAGGAAGATGGAGGACAAGGACAGTGCACAAGCCTCTTGCCATTCACTATGACTTGGGTTCCTAGCGGGTGAATATGTGACAGACTCCTTAGGAGCAACCCTGTACCCTAGAGACCTCTGCTCTCTTTTTTAGATACCTGGTTCGACTTCTAGCTGACTACGCACAGCTATAAAGTCAGTATTAAAACGTGCAGAACACAATGCTACCAGTGCACGCACCACCCCTTTGATGTGAAGCATTACTCCTGGGCTGTGAGCACACGGCACAGCAGCCTCCTCCAAGGGCTCTGAGTTCCAGTGTCAAGTGCCAACTGGACGCTGGATGAGGACGCTGGATGTTGCAGCTCCAGGTGAGCCCTGAGCTTTCCATTTTTTGCATCTTCCCTGTGTCCTCTTAGAAGTTCTTGTGATTCTGGGTGTCAACTCTGCTCCCTTCCTCATGCTCATCTCTCCTTCAATCATTGTAATTCCTGCCTTTCTGCCCCCAAACCCACCTCCAGAGGTTCCAGGTCTCTCCACTCAGCTGCCTCCTTGTCATTCAAGGCACCGCATGGACTGTTGGGCTCTGCTGTGAACACTGATGGAGGGTCTGGTTTCATGCCTTGCCCACCATTAATGCGGGTACAGGAGGAGCAGTGCCTGGGGGAAGTGAGGAAAAGCGCTTTTCTTGGGCAGGCTGAGCTTTGGACACTTCCTGTAAGCTGAATGTAGTTCATATTAGGTGCCCTTGGGCAGGTGCTCTTGTTCACAAGCTGCTCAACTGCAGGTGGGTCCTTGTCCAGCTCGGATGCTGTACTCACCTCTGGGGCATATGTGACCGTTCCTGCCTGTGTGACCTACTGTCCATCCAGGTGCAGACCAAGTGATGATACAGCAAGAGGGTGAATCCTCTCCATGGCATTGTCAGTGGCACTGACCACAGCCTCGTACACTGGAAGAATAGGAGGAAGCCTGACTTTTGCTGCTTTGGAACAGCTCTAGCCTTCATCATTGCCTTTGGATGTCTATCTTCAGGCTTTCAGCAGAGTGCTGTGCCTTCTAACGGACCCTTCAACATTGAGATAGGGACTCACGGAGGACTCAGTAGTAAACTCCAGGTCTTTGACTTTGACTAGATCCTCTGCTCTGCAGCACAGAGTTGGCTCTATTGCAGGCAGCCATTGTAAGCCTACCATGGTAATCCTTTATGCATTACATGTGCACACACACATACATACATACACATTACATACTCACATTAAATCTGTTCCTCTACCAGACCCTAAGTGATACAGCATATATAGGAAGATGTAACATTGCTTTTGGAATGAGTGTCCCATCAACAGAATTTCATTAACAGCAATTTATAATTTTCTCTAGTAAATTTTAAAGTTTTCTTTTTCTTTGTCAGTCTTAGTGAGGCCCATGCTCGGCTCAGTTGGGTAAGAATATCATGGCACTGCCAGGGCCCCCAAGCACCTGCCCCATATTCTGGTGCCTATTGCCCAGACCTTAGCACTGTTGGGGCTGGAAAAGACCCTGGCGGGACGGTAAGTGTAGCCACAGAGTTGCTGCAGAAGTGCATAGACAGGAGTAGGAGGGCTGATGAGTGAAAGAAAATCAAGCTGAAATAGAAAAACCTGCTGCAATGCTTTAATGGAGGTGAAAGCTGCCGGGCTGTCTTCACCAGTGGGAAGGGAGGGTGTTGGGAAGTGGAGCAGGGCTTTCATGGAGAGCATTGTGGCAGGTCGGAATTGGCTTGTCCTGGGTGGCAGGTTAAGGAGCTTACTGATAGGTTGTTCTTCGTCACATGCAGGAAAGGAGGCCATTAAGGATCTGGCACTGTTGAGGGGCCCTTTTGTAGGGTGGTGACTCTTAACTGAGTGTGAGACATCATCCAGGAGCCCTCGTCCTTCGACGAGGTACAGCTCTGCCAGAGAGAAGCACAGATGTGATCGAGATTGTGTGTGAGGAAGGAATCAACTCTGTCCCTTGGTCCAGGAGCTCAGCGAGATGGGTGCAGTCCAGAGGCTCCTTTCAGAACTATTTAGGGGACCAGAGTGGACCTTAGAGAGGGCCCAATGTGCTGAGTGAGAGGTGCTGTGTCCTAAAGAAAACACGAGAAGGTGACAGTCCTGTGGCCACATCCAGATTGCTCCACCCCAAGATTATTCTTCAAGGCTCACAAGTGTGAATGGACTTGGGCTCCGTGACTAGTCACAACCCAACATATGTACCTTGGGATGGATGATTATCACACATTGACAGGAGCCAAAGGGTGGCCCCAGGTCTGTCTCCCAGAGTTGGGGCAGATGCTACATGGAGTATTCCAGTTTAATCCCAGTTTAATGCTGCACTTGAGCCACCGTCTACATTGTCACCTTCGTGGTAGAGCAGGGGAGTGGATAGGGGCATAACGTCAGGGCTCTCAGTCCTTGAACATTTCTGGGCATCTCCAGGCCAGGCAGTTTTGGAGGTGGGCCCTTTGCCTTCTCAGCAGCCTGGGCCTTACACATCATGGGAGGATATTGGATGTCTTTCTGGGGGACACTATGGATTTCTATGATGGATGGGACCTGGGGAGGGAACAAAGGTCCGAGTACAGGAGGTCTTGTGAAACAGGTGCCACCTGACATGCCAAGAAGCTCACAGAGCGGGGAGGGTGCAGGGGCTAGGGTGTCACACATATTATTCTATTAAGCCCTTTGAGAACAGGGTATCATTTTTCCAGATGAAGATACAGTTTGAGACGTTAAGTGACTGCTCAAGGCTGCACAGCTAAAATTGGAAGGAACCAGTGTTCTAATCAGCTGTCTGTGATCCTCACATTTTCATAGTGGTGATTTTCTGCTTCACTATCTCTGATGAGAGAAAAATTCACAATTGCACATGGTTTTTGTTTTGGAGAGACCGTGTTTTGTGGGGAGTTCACGAAATAGGTTTCTCCTCTCTTTTACAGATGTGTTCAAATGCTATGCCATCAGGACTAGCCGGCACTTGTGAATATCAGTATTTCAGAGGCTGAAGTTCCCCATGGCTCCTTATCACATCCGCAAATACCAGGAGAGTGACCGGAAAGCAGTGGTGGACTTGTTCTACACGGGCATGGTGGAGCACATCCCTGCCACCTTCCGCTACCTACTGAAGCTGCCCCAAACCCTCATGTTCTTAGTTGGGGTGCCCCTCTGCATCCTCCTGACCTCTGGATCCTGGCTGCTCGCTCTTGTGTCCAGCGTTGCCCTCCTTGTCTTCCTGTGGTTCCTTGCTGGATACCCGTGGAAGCAGTATGTGGCCACCTGTCTGCGCACTGACATGGCTGACATCACCAAGTCCTACCTGAGTTCCCGTGGTGCCTGCTTCTGGGTGGCCGAGTCTGGGGGGCAGGTGGCAGGCACTGTGTGTGCTCGGCCGGTGGAGAACCCCCCAGCGGGGAAGAAGCAGTTGCAGCTGTTTCGCCTCTCAGTGGCCAAGGAGCACCGCAGAGAGGGAATAGCGAAAGCCCTGGTCAGGACTGTCCTTCAGTTTGCCCGGGACCAGGGCTATGGAGAAGTTGTGCTTGATACTAGCATAGTGCAGCACAGTGCCAGAACCCTGTACTTACGCATGGGCTTCCAGGAGACAGGCCAGTTCTTCTTTAACATTATTACCAGATTTGTGGCTTTTCCTATAGTTCACCTAACATACCACCTTCCAAGAGCTGGCCATGGTGGCCCAGACCTGTAATCTCTGCCCTGGCCAGGCTAAGTACGGGTGACTGCCGTGAGTTGAAGCCAGCCTGGAAACTTTGTCAGGATCTGATCAACTCAACTGTACTAATAAGCAAAGCCTACATTTAAGTGAATGTAAATAGAATCCAATCACTAGATCCATCTAAATCTAACATTTTTCATAGCAGAGTGGGTGATTTCTCCATTCTGTCTTTTTTTGGGTTGTCTGTGCCTCCTTTGTAAAACAGTACACTAATGTTGCCTTTAAAAATCTATGAAACACTAATGCGGGTATTTTACTTATGAGCGTATAGAGGACCCCCTGTGTGCTGTGCTGGGCTCAGCATCTCTCTCTGTCTCAGACCTTTGCAAATAGTGTGGGTTCACTGAACTGCCAGGAGGACTGGTTTGGTCCTGCTCACCCCAGACAGCTCAGGCAGAGGCCCTGGCATTGTGGTGGAGCTGAAGCACAGGCAGACAGGACTCAAGGCTTTTCCTGGAGTCACCCCAGCCCTGTGGCAGGACAGGAGCCAGCCAGAGAGAGAAGCTCAACAGTCTCAGAGCGAAGAGGTGGGATGCGGCCGTGTGATTCAAACCGTGTCAGTGACGATGACTCAGGGGAGACCTGGCAAGGACAGTTCCTGCTTGTCCAGTAAGAGGAATTGAAACTGGTGAGAGGCCCCGATCTGATGCCAGTGGGGCACAGCAGGCCCATTCCTCTGTCCCCAAATGCTTAGGAGCTCCAAAAATGTGTAAGGGCCTCAGGCCTAGCTATACAGGCCCAGCTGAAAGTCCCGCTAACAAGGGTGAGTTAGGAAATGAGAGCTGACATTTGCTGGGCTGTCCCCCTTTCTCAGCTGCTTCATTCCAAAGCCAGGTGCCCATGTAGATCTGAAGGCTGTCACCGGTCCTCCTGACACGCAGGCTGAGTTCCCGTTCAGCAAGAAGCTCACATCCTCTCACCAGTACCTCGGAACACTCAGCAGTACTGAGCCTCACTGGTGTGTCTCCTTTTCTTCATTCAGGGTGCAGAAGGGCCAGCCCTGCCTTATTGCTGTATCTCGCATTGTCAGAGGCCCATGTCATCTACCAGGAAAACTTCTGCCATGTCATCTACTAGAACTTGTGCTATGTTCATGCACTCATTCTCTTTTTTGCAATTTTTTTTTTGAGACAGGGTCTTGCTTTGTAGTTCAGCTGGCCCTGAGCTCACTATGTAGCCCAGGCAAGCCTCGAACTCAGCAATCCTCCTGTCTCTGCCTCCCAAGTGCTGGGATTACAGGCGTGAGCCACCACACCCAGCAATGCACTCATTCTCAATGTGAGTAACATGTTGCGGGGACCATGGGCCTGTCCAAGAGCCCTTGTGTGTTGGTTTGGCTGGTCCTGACTTGGTGGCACCTGTAGGTCTCTTTGTCCTTCTGTCTCCTCAAGCCTGCCTCCTATATATTCTATAAACTAAAGCATTCACACTCTTCACACTCTTGTTCTCAGACTCTTCCTCCCCACCCCCAGCCATTGTTTGGCCCTTTTACCTTGTCAGCATCCTAGACCTTTACATCAGGAGGAGAATTGGTTGGTATTTTGCTGTGGAACACAGGATTTCTGCCATGGATGGAACCCCGGGAGTGAAGAAAGGCCTGAAAACCTGATATACCAAGAAGCCCAGAAACTGGGATAGGCTAATGTAGATGGAGAGGAATATACCATCGGTGCCAGGGCTTCACATGTTATTCTATTAAATCCTTCAGACAATAAACAGTATGTTGATGTTTTTCAGATGAAGTTACACAGGCTCAGAGATATAAGTGACATGTTCAAGGTCACACAGCTAGAAGGTGTTGAAACCAGTGTTCTACTCTGTGTATTTTAATTCTGACCTCACAATGGAGGTTTCCTGCTTCCCCATCACTGATGAGAGAAAAACAGCCTTGGACATGGTCTCTCTTCTGTGGAGAGACAGTGTTTCTTGGGGGAGCCCACATGGGTTTCTCCTCTCTATTTCAGGGCTGTTCAGATGGTGTGCCATCTGGTCTAGCTGTCACTTGTGGACACTGATATTTTCGATACTAAAGGGTCCCCATGGCTCCCACAAATACCAGGAGAATGATTGAAAAGCAGTGGTGGATTTGTTCTACATGGGCATGGTGGAACACATCCCCACCACATTCTACCACACACTGACGCTGCCCCAAACTCATTTTTTTGAGACAGGGCCATGCTTCGTAGTTCAGGCTAGCCCTGAGCTCACTATGGAGCCCAGGCAAACCTTGAACTCAGCAATCCTCCTGTCTCTGCCTCCCAAGTGCTGGGGTTACAGGCATGTATCAATACCACATACACCACACCCAGCACTGTGGTATATGTGGTATTGATTGCTGGTGGGTGTGAGTCACCACACCCAGCATTGTATGTGGTTACCGGGATTGAACTCAGGACCTTGTGCTTGCGAGGCAGGCACCAGAACCACTGAGCTAAATCTCCAGCCCTGGTTCTTGTTTCTTGATTCATTCTGCCAGTCTCTTTCTTTTGATTGGTGAATTGAGACCTTTGACACTGATGATTATAACTGATAAGTATTATCAGTCATAACATTATTTTCCTGTTGATTTCCTCTCTTTTCCTTCTGTTTAATTGCTCGTCTTGTCTGGTGGATTCATTCTATTGAGATTCTTGGGATTGCTGCTTCCTTGTCTTTTCCTAGAATATCCTTCGGAATTTTTTTGAGTGTTGGTTTGGTTGTTTTTTTTTTTTTTAAGTATTTCTTCAGGGCTGGAGGGTTAGCTCAGTGGTTCTGGTGCCTGCCTCGCAAGCACAAGGCCCTGAGTTCAATCCCAGTAACCACATACAATGCTGGGCATGGTGACTCATGTCCACCAGCCATCAATACCACATACCGGGTGTGGTGGCTCACGCCTGTAATCCCAGCACTTGGGAGGCAGAGACAGGAGGATTGCTGAGTTCCAGGATTGCCTGGGCTACATAGTGAGCTCAGGGCCAGCCTGAAGTACAAAGTGAGACCCAGTCTCAAAAAAAAAAATTATATATATATATATATACTTGTTCAGCTGAAATATCAGGACTCAGAAAATATACTCTCTTCTGGAAAGCAACTGGAGTATCTGACAGATTATTTCATTTATCTCCAAAAACAGTGAGAAATTTAGAGTTCAGAGGCCCAAACATTGTACTGTGCTCTTCAGTCTCTTTGTTCTTTTCCTATCATTACAGAGTCTTCTTATTTTTTTCCCCTGCCCCATAAGTTCCACCAGAATTGTGGGAAGTAGAGGCTCAGAGTATTTATACTCTGAGGTGTTTTATTCTTCTCAGATCCACTTACTTTGTGTGTAGCACCTATAACCTAATCTCTGTGGACTGAGGGGACTCACAGATAGGCAATGGTCACAAAGGTTTATATGCCAATAAAAATTGTAAGCCATGTACTCAATACTGAAAAGTAATGATAAGCTGACAAGAAGTCAAAGATCTCAAGACTCAGCAGCTTCCCTCAGGCTCTCTGGGTTCCAGTTGCTGCCCCAGTTTCTATTTTAGCAGGAGGAATCTGAAGACAGCATCTACATGCAACTCCCCAACTTTCCAAAAAGTCCTCTAGCCCGTGTCCTCCTAGGTGCTGTTGTCACAGTCCTGTCTGTCCTCTCTGACCCCTTCCTTGTGCTCAACCTATTTGAATTATTTGGAGACCTGTTCTTTCTTTCTTTTTTAAAAAATTCTTTATTGGTGCATTTTATATACAGCTCACAATCACACACAACACTGGGGAATTTGTACCAGTATATGACATAAGTTAATTCTCATTTTTACCGGCGACCCTACCCACCCACAACTCCGCACCTCTTATGTACATGCTTTTTCATTTTCTTTCAGACTCATATTTATTCTTTCCCCTCATTACGTTCCCACACCAAACTCTTTTTGGATAGTTCCTATTTTACAAAAATTGTCATACATTCTAGAACTCATTTACATCTACAGATTCTCATGCCAAAGACAAGATATGGTATTTGTGTATCTGTGATCTATTGGAGACCTGCTATTTCTGCCCCCAAGTATACCTCCAGGTGCTGCACATTTCACTATCTTCACTCTCACACAGTGGGCAAGAAGCTCATGTTTCTAAATGGTCCTTGCTAATGCAGATGAGTCTTTGTGAACACTGAGCAAAGTTTCACCTTCCATGAGCCCCTGATGCAAAAGTTAGCGGCATGTAAGACCTTCCTGCAAATTAGAAAAAAGATCCCTTTTCCTTAGGTTTCACTCAGCCACAAACAAGGCTTTTGCCATTGGAATCAGAATAGATTGTATGTTAGTTCATGGTGGGCACTCCTGACCAGGTGCTCTTCTACCTGCATCACTGCTTCTGGGGACCAGGTTCTTTCCAGGATCATGCAGGTGCCACTGGATTACATATTTCTGTTCTAGACACCTCTGAATAACACTCCATGTGCAGACAGAGTGACGACCATGCACATGCCACACCACATCCCTTTAGCTCCCTGTGAACGGCATGTCTGTGGCCGCCCTACTCCTGGAAGGAAGTCCACACAATGTGTCCTGCACGGGGATGCCTGTGCCCTCGCCTCCTCCCTCCAAGGCCAGTGCTGTCAGCCACCTTTCCCTGAGCTGCATCTCTCTTCTCTGTGTCCAGGCCTCTACTCCTCAGACTCAGGGGCATCTCACTGTCTCCTGAGCCTGCTTCCTCATATCTGCCTCTCCTGGCTCTTGTCACAGCTGGGGGGAGGGCTCCTCCTGCGACCACTCATGGGAATATGCCAAGAAGCCTCTTCCCTCACGACCCCACATCTCTGCATCTCTGCCTCATCCCTAGTGTCCTCTCATCCCCTGCTGCACAAGAAGAATGAGAGAAAAACCTGCAAGAAAAGCCTTTCTGTTCTGCTTCAGGGAGCCTTGAGAGGAGAAAGCCAACACCTTCAATGTCCTGTGAAGCTATTGCACATAGGTAGGGTTGAGCACCTTTGTGAAAGGGAAACATTTATTCCATAGAGGAGGCTTCCATGGAGGGTGAATCACCCTGTTTTGCTTTTCCAGTGTTACTGAAGTGCATCTTCAGCTAAAATGTGTAAGAAGTGTGATGGTGGTGACTCTAAACCATCTCCACAGCCCATGGTATCTGCCCACTGTGCCATCCCCTGTCAGCTGGAAGTTAGCACTTTTGGGGCTGCAAAGAACACATGTAGTACAACAGGGGCATCCCTATGGCTGCTGAGGGACTAAGTAAGGGGAGAAGAAGTGTGTGGCTGCTGTTTCTGGGTGACAAAATCTGCACTAACCGATGCAGCACCTAGTGCAGCTGTGACAGGCTCCTCTCCTGAGCCAGGAGACCCGGATGCTGACCTGAGACAAGAGAGCCCAAAAGCAGTGGCATGTGAACAAGGCTCCTGCCATGTATGTGTAGGCAACTGTGGCAAAGTATGCTCAAGGCTTAGTGTATTGCATGACAAGAGCTGCAGCCTTAAGGAAGGAGGAAAAAGGCCCAGGGCACTTAAGAGGGTGAGGACACCCCAGCTGCTCCAGATCCTGTGTCCTTCTACAAGGTGTTTCCCTAGGGATTGAAATCAGAAAGGGGAAAGCTTTTCATTCTGGCACTTCCCTTCTTGACCCGGTTATTTATGATTAAATACTGTGCAAGAACCAACCAATGAGTGGCAGCCACATCTGCTGCTTAGAAGTGGGGCAGGCTCCAGACAGTCTCATGTGGGAGTGAGTTGGAAGCTGGAAGCCAAAGCCACCTTGCATATTCTTGGCTGCAGTATCAGGTCAGAGGATGTGGGCTGGGAAGCAGACCCTGCTGGAGGAGACACTTTTCAGGCCTGGAGAGCTGCACTGGGTGCTGCACCAACTAGCAGTTGCAAGATCTGCACTATGCCAAACAGTGCTGCCTAGCTCCCAAGGTGATCTGCGACCTCTGGATCGCTGCATTGGGATGCCTGACTGAGAAGGTAAACGACCTCTGACTTGGACCCCTGACCTCTGTTCCTCAAGTTGACAACATGTTTTCCTTCCTGTTCCTGTGTAGGTTAGGACCAAATTGGAATAGAGTTAATTAAGTGTGTGCTAGTTGACATCCTTCTCCTGTTTGTGTGCTCATTTCCCGGGTGCTTTGTTCCTGTTTTTCTTCCCCTATAAGATAAAATGTAACCATTTTTGAGGCCATGTTGGCCCTCTGAAAAAGTATAAATACAACCTGCTCAATAAACGGGTGCCTGCTCAGTATTGACTGAGAGGTCCTCCCGAGCCCATTTTCCTGTCTTCTCTTTTCTTAATCTGCGCCCCTCAACTTCACAACCCCGCTGTTTTGTCTGGCTGGCTCCAGCAGTGGGCACAAGTTCAAGCCTCTCAGTGTTGGCCTGAAGAACCAAAGTGTCTTGGGGATCTTAAAAATGAGTGATATTGATTTTTAAACCTTTTACTTTATCAGCGTTAATTTTTTATTGGGTGAAAAAGATTTTGCTAAATCTCCTGCTGAAGAATGCACGATTACTGTCATAGAGAGAGAGACCCTAGGAAGGGAGCAAAGGGATAAAGACACAAGTGCTCACTGTCACATGTACCAACTCAATCTACCAAGACCTTTAGAGACCTAGTAATATGGTCATGCAATTGTAATGGGTGGGACTGTGCATGGCTGCACTCCTATTCTATTCTATTCTATTCTATTCTATTCTATTCTATTCTATTCTATTCCCTTCTATTCCAGCCTCAAATAATTCTAGTACACAGGGTGATTTTTTCCCTTCACTCTTCTACAGATGAATACACACAGGCTCAAAGAGGTTAATGATATTTCAAAGATCACATAGCTAGAAGTGGGAGGAAAAATGGGAGAAACTATATAGTTCCAGTAACGAGTTTCTGACTCTCACCCTCTTCTGATGCTGGTGACCTGCTCTCATTGGGCCACAGCAGGACACACACTGAGCATGGTGTCGATGGTGCCCAGGTGAGTATTCACATGGCTTGGTACTTACATGGCTTCTTCTCTCTTCTCCAGGGCTGCAGGATAATCTAAGCAACTGTGGCTGTCCCTCAAGGACTGTGAAATACTAGACAGACAAGCATCAACATGGCTCCTTATCTCATCCGCACATACCAGGAGAGTGACAGAAAACCAGTCCTGGACCTATTCTCCAGGGAAATAACTGAGCACGTCCCTGCCAGCTTCTGCCATGTGCTGATGCTGCCTGGAGTCCTCCTGCTGGAGCTCGGGGTGCCCCTCTCCCTGTTCCTGGTCTCTGGCTCCTGGTTCCTGGCTATCATGTCCGGCCTCATTCTGCTCCTTTTTCTTGTGGTTCCTTGCCAGATATCCATGGACGCAGTATATAGCCAAATCTTTGTGCACTGACATGGCCGACATCACCAAGTCCTACCTGAGAGCACGTGGCTCCTGCTTCTGGGTGGCCGAGTCTGGGGGGCAGGTGGCAGGCACTGTGTGTGCTCGGCCGGTGGAGAATCCCCCACTGGGGAAGAAGCAGTTGGAGCTGTTTCACCTCTCAGTGGCCATGGAGCTCCGTGGAGAGGGGATAGCGAAAGCCCTGGTCAGAACTGTCCTGCAGTTTGCCCAGGACCAGGGCTATGATGAAGTTGTGCTTGGGGCAACTTTGTTGCAGTGCAGTGCCATGAGACTATACCAGGGAATGGGCTTCCAGAAGACCGGACATTATTTTCTGAATACACTGGGGTGGCTACTACGTATTCCCGATATTTAATGATATTTCAAAGATCACATAGCTAGAAGTGGGAGGAAAAATGGGAGAAACTATATAGTTCCAGTAACAAGTTTCTGACTCTCACCCTCTTCTGATGCTGGTGACCTGCTCTCATTGGGCCACAGCAGGACACACACTGAGCATGGTGTCGATGGTGCCCAGGTGAATATTCACATGGCTTGGTACTTACATGGCTTTAGTTTATCAATTCCCTGCTGCCCAGGATGGGGAATTGTGACCTATTTATTCCCTTTGTATTAATTAAAACCTGATGGAGTCTGTTGTACTCACAAACAATAAAATTCCTTTGTTACAAAGCACAGAATTTCATGGCCTGTGCCCGGCTGAGTCCAGTGTGTATGATGGTGGTTTGCACACAGTGGCAGCTCTTCTCCACTGTGTGTGTGTGTGTGTGTGTGTGTGTGTATTTCTCTACTGTCATGATAATGCTCCTTTAAAAGAACCACATTGCCATCCGGGACACACATTTTACCAGAAGTTGTGAGTCAGCAGTTTCTGCTGGATTTGGCTGGAGCGTGTTGATGTCGGGATATTTGTGCAAATGACCTGGATTTACTCAAGTGCTGAGCACTTGGTTTCAGCATATTCTAGAAGCTCAGCTCAGGTGGGGTTCAAGATCCTTGAAGAGAAGTTAAAACAAAACCAGACAGGTGCAAAAGGCTTTTCCAAACCTCTTCCAGTGCCACATGTGGAAACATCCCAACCAGAGAGGTGGAGCCAAACTAGGTAAAGGAGCTATAGTCCCAGAGCAATGGGGCAGGATACTCTGTGGCTGGGATTGAGCTTTGGCTTTTCTGTCCACCTCCACCTGAGGGGTGAGAGTTTCCACACCATCAGATGTTGCAATGGTCAGTCCCATTGGCATTTCCTGAGGATTAAATGTGCAACTTTCACAGTGAAGAGCGACCCTTGTTCATCTTAAAAGGGTGCTCTCTCTCTCCAAAGACCCAGATGGAGATTGAGTCTCAGTGTGACTCCAGGACAAGAGAACCACAATGAAGATGCAGGAATCTGGGATCCCAGAGTACTCACACCCCAAAGTGGAACAGAGGTTGTAGGATTCTGAGTGAATGAATGTCTCCAGACTGACAAGGGATCCTGCCACCCTAATACAGGGAACAATGGTGCACACTGGAGCTGGGGTGGGGGTGAGTTCTGCTGCCACTCCCCAAGTACAGGCTTTCCCTCAGTGGAGACATAATGGGCCTGAGTGCTGGTGGGAAGCACCTGTCTATGCAACTCTGTAATGATGGTTTTACAAAGATGACAATACCCTGAGGTGCAAATATACTGAGTCACCCACTTGTGACTCTGATTGAGCCTATTATGGGATGAGTAGCAAGAAGATAAATTGTGAAGGTGAGCGATAGAAAAAGAACTAGGAAGAGTCTGCAGAACAGTACAATTTTAGGTCCTCTAAACTCTGTGATCAAGTTTTCACTGATTTCCAAGTTAAGTGAGATACTGTATGTGACTCTTGCTTCAGAAGAGTACATATTTCCCAAGTTAATATGAGCAAATTGGACCTTGCTCTCCACAAAGCCATCCTGACCCCCTGGGAGGCCACAGGTGCATTGACTGTGCCCAGAAATTGTGGCTGCGCCACCTCTGTCCCATCCTTCCCCTTGTCTATGAGCACCATCATCACCATCTTCAGATCTTTGTTCAAGTGCAACTTCTCATCCAGTTTAGTACTTCCACTATGACTCAGTATCCAGGTGAGAAGCTGGGGAGGGAACTAACCCTGAAAAGCAACTGCTTGCTCCATTTAAGTGGTAAAATTACATACAGAAGCCTGTTCCATAAAGTTTACTTACATTTATGTGATATAACACATCACTGAATGGAACTCGTGTGCTATTGAAGACAGTGTGGCTACTAAAGGCTCAGTCATGCTTAGATTTTCTGTTAGGGGGAAATAGGATGATTATAAAAGTTTTTGCATTCATTTTTCCATAGTGGGTATCACGCTCAGAACCTTCTTCTTGCTAGGCAGGGACCAGAAACACTGAGCTAAATCCTTGGCCCTCTAGAATTTTTTTAAAGCACTCATTCTTGGCCAAAATATTAAGATTCTGGGATCACAGATCAGTGACCAGAATAGTACAAGATCAGGTTTCATGTCACAAGTCACTGGGGAGATTTCTTCACACACAAAAAAAATGTTGGAAAGCATAGAAAGTTGCACCAGGCTTTGTACAAGAGGTGCCTCTAGCAGGGTCTTTGGAGACTATGTCCTGCTATTTGTGACACCTCCGTTACATCCTCTTTCATAACAACTGGCTTTCATTATCTATTTATTTACTTGGTTAGGCCCAGACAGAAATCATTGCAGTCTGCTGCCATTAACTTCCACAACATATGAAACCTGAACTTTACCAATGCAGTTTAGATGCAAAATTCAGCCACAGTAAGGACACTGTCAAGGGTGTGCAATAAGCACTGACTTTACCGTTTGCCCTCTTTCCTCCTTTCAGTTCATTCCTGGGTCTCAGTGTTCCCAGGTGGAAAATTCCAGACTAAATGGAAAGGAATCCCAAAAGTCAGCTCTAGGGTTGGAAGATTTCCAGACACAAGTAACACACCTGGGAGAAGCTAATGAGGCTCCCTGCCTGGGATGGAGCTAAATCTTTTCTGTTCTCAGTTGGTGGTGATGTGGAGATGAGGACAGGAGCAGGTGTGGGTAGGTTTGGGACATCCTTAGCAAATGAGCAAGTCCCAAGGTTAATAGAGCATGTGCAAAGGTACAGCAGCTGAGCTTGATGTTGGCCTCACTGCTGGGTGCTCCTGAATCCTGAAGTTTATGGTTTTGGGAGCAGTGGGAAATGGAATTTGCAAGGGTCCATTTTCCTGGTGAAGTTTCTGGTTTCTTTCCTTTTTTTCCAATTTTATTTTTTATTAGTATGTGTTTACAGTACATAATGACTACATTCATCATGGGGATTGGTACAAGTACATAACATCTTTTTTTTTTTTTTTGCTTTTTGAGACAGGTTCTCGCTTTGTAGTTCAGGCTGGCCCTGAGCTCACTATGGTGCCCAGGCAAGCCGCCGCAAACTCAGCAATCCTCTTGTCTCTGCCTCCCGAGTGCTGGGATTACAGGCGTGAGCCACCACGTCCGGCATTGTGGTATGCGGTGTTGATTGTTGGTGGGCGTGTCTCCACACTCAGCATTATATGTGGTTACCGGGGATCGAACTCAGGACCTTGTGCTTGCGAGGCAGGCGCCGGAACCACTGAGCTAACCCTCCGGCCCAAGTACATAACATCTTAATTCTTCTCTTATCCCTTCCCCTCTGCTCCCTCCCTTCCTTCCACCCTTGAGAACTTTCTCATGTGACAAAGATCATCTCCCTAATTGATATTATCTATTATCTATATATTCAATGTCCCCTATAAGAGAAAGCAAGCACTATTGAAGCTTATGTGTCTGTTTTACTTCACTTAACGTGATCTCACTGTGAATTCATTTTCCTAGAAATGACTCACCTTTATCCTTTTTGTGGCAGAATAGTATTCCATTGCATATAAATCCACATTTTCTTTATCCATTCATCTGTTGATAGGCTGCTTCCAAGATTAGGTGTTATGATTTGTGCTGCTATAAGTAGGGGTATGCAAGTATCACTGATACATGATGGGTTTCTTGATACATGATGGTTTTTTTTGGGTGGGGTTGTTTTTGTTTTGTTTTGTTTTGTTTTGTTTTGCTTTTTGAGACAGGGTCTCGCTTTGTAGTTCAGGCTGGCCCTGAGCTCACTATGGTGCCCAGGCAAGCCGCCGCGAATTCAGCAATCCTCCTGTCTCTGCCTCCCGAGTGCTGGGATGACAGGCGTGAGCCACCACGTCCGGCATTGTGGTATGCGGTGTTGATTGTTGGAGGGCGTGTCTCCACGCCAGCATTATATGTGGTTACCAGGGATCGAACTCAGGACCTTGTGCTTGCGCGGCAGGCGCCGGAACCACTGAGCTAACCCTCCGGCCCCTACATGATGTTTTTAACTGTTTCATTTGTACTTATTCTAAAATTTGTCTATTCATTTTAAATGTCCATTTTTAATTGGGGCTTTAAACTTGGATGTTATAAGTTTTTGAGCTCTTTATATATTCTAGATATTAGTCTTTTCTCTGACAAGTAGAAGGCAAAAATTGTTTTCCAGTATGTAGGTTGTCTTTTCACTCTGTTGGTGGCTTCCTTTGCTGTACAGAAGATTTTAATTTTTTTAAAAATTGAATTCTTTATTGGTACATTTTATATACAGCTCACAATCACACTCAACATTGGGGAATTTATGCCAGCACATGACACGAGTTAATTCTCATTTTTACCCCATCCCTACCACCTCACAACCCTTTTATATATATCCTTTCTTTTTCTTTTCAAATCATTATTTATTTTTTCCCATCATTACTTTCTCCTACCACATTCCCTTTGAATATTTCCTATTTCACAAAATCTATTATATATTCTAGAACTCATTTACATCTATAGGTTCTCATACCAGAGAAAAGATATGGTATTTACATATCTGTGATCTATTTATTTCACTTATTAGTGTGTCCTCAAGGTGTGTTCATTTGCACATAAATGAATGAAACTTGTCATTCTTTATGACAGAGTAATATTCCATTTTATTTTTTAAAAACCCCACATCTTCTTTATCCAGTCTCCAGTTGATGGGCAACTGGGTTGTTTCCAAGATTGGGCTATCACAAACTGAGCTGCTATGAATATGGGTGCACATATGTTTTTATGATAAAATTCTTTTAATTCTTTTGAGTATATTTCTAGCAGGGGAATAGCAGGCTCTAATCCTAATTTTCTGAGGAATCTCCACACTGATCTTCACAATGGTTGCACAAGTCTGCAATGCCACCAACAGTGGAGAAGGGTTCCTTTCTCCCGTAGCCTTGCTAGCATTTATTGCTGGTTAATTTCACAATAGCAGCCATTCTTTGTGAAATTAGATGAAATCTCAGTGTTGTTTTCATCTGCATCTCTCGAATGACCAGTGATGTTGAACATTTCTTCATATGCTTCTTGGCTGCTTTTACTTCCACAGGCTTTTAAACTTGATATGATGTCATTTCTTGACATTATTTCTTAGACTTGATATGATGTCATTTGTTGGCATTATTTCTTGTGCAACCAGGGTTTTTATTCTGCATTTCTAGGCCATTCCTGTGTCTTCAGAAGTTTTACCTATTTCCTCTTTAAGTAAATTATTTACTGTTTTAAATTTTAGTCTCTGATCCATTTT
>PVIC010030414.1:0-21933 GCA_004025085.1 Thryonomys swinderianus
CTCAGACGCCGGCCTCTGCTCTTCAGGTGTTGACAATTAGCCGAGCTCTGTCTAAACAACCCAGCCTGGCATTTGAAACCAAAAAGATGTCCCACATTCACACACACGTGTGCACTCGCATGTGCACACACATGCACACCCACACATGCACATTCATTGATGAAGTGGAGCCTAAGACAAAACAAACGGTCAAGGCCGCACGTCTCTGGCATCGGAGAGGGAGGTGGTTTGAATTAGAGGCCGCGTCTGCGCCGGGAGGGTGCACCCTGGGACCGCGGTTCAGGGAACCCAGGGCCGGAACGGGGGTCACACTGTGAAATGTCGGCGGGAAACACGAAGCAGGGGGAAGCACTCCTTTGGGAGCCAAGGGCCCCCGGGGCCCCACACTCGCTCTCGTCCGACAGGGATTTGCGGGCTCCGCCCCTGAATGAATTCCTCCCCTTGGTGGAGGCAGGCAGCGCTGACGCAGAGCAGCAGGCCGTTGCCGGTGCAGAGACGTCAGGTCCCCGACAGGCGGCGGCCCGCACCCTCCGTCCCTCCTCGCCCTCCTCACGCCTTGCCCAGGCCTGCCCGGCCCCTGCCCTCCGGCCTCCCTCCCACCGTGTCTCTGCCCCCTCAGGCCTGCGGGGCGCAGCGTCTCAGGTCGCCGTCAGTCTTCGCCCGGGTCCTCTCCGCCGCGCACCTCAGGACCAGAGCCCCCTGCCTAGGCCTTGGTGTGCTCGAGCGGCGTCGTAACCCCTGCGGGGGTGGCTTCCAAGCCTGGGTCTGGGAGCCAAGTGGACTGGAGACCTCAGGGGCTCCCTGCGGGACCAAGCAGCCTCGGGGCCAGCTGTAGAAGTCCAGGGAGGAGGCTGGCGCTCTGTGGCCGAGGGCCGCGGGCCTGGGCGAGCTGTTTGTCCTCTTCACGGAGGACATGAGGCCTCCTGCCTCCCTTCCTGCACCCCCGGTGCCCACCTCCGCTCCATGGTCTCCCCAACACTTCTGACAGAGGAAGGGAAAGTTTGCCTTTGTCCTTGGTTATGTCTTTGGTCTAAATGAAGCCCCCACCCCACCCCCAAACCTAACTTTTGAAGGCGAAGCTGTTTCGGCTGGAAACGGCTCCTCTCCTGCTCCTCGGCCGGAGCCCGCCAGGCGAGGTTCTCGGCGCTTCACGTGCGATGCTCCGTCTTTCCTCACCACCTCGTGAGTCAGATACCGTGTCCGTTTCACAGCACGTGCAACTCCGCCGGGGCCACGTGGCCTCACGTGGTAGTTTCAGGAGCGGCACGTGTGTCTGTCTGTCTGTCTGTCCCGAGCCCCTCCGCCCCAGGCTCGGGCGTCCAGGCGCCTCGCCTGGGAAACTCTCTTGGCCTGCTTTCTTCTCCCAGTCCTGCAGCTGGCACAGCCCCCACCGTCCCCTTAATGGAGAGCTCGTCCGTGCCAGTAGCTCCCTCCCCGCGGTGGGGCTGTGTCTGCACGGCTGCCGTGGACCCCATTTCAAACCTCAGGGCAGCCTGCCGATTAATTTGAAGAAAATTTTCGCTACAAGAAATTCTTTCTCCCACATCGTCATCGTTTCCATCTCTAACAAACGGCAGAGAATTCTCGGTGTATTTAAATATGTCTTCCCAGACCGTCCCGAGTCCGGCTCTCGGCGCACAGCTACTGCCATGCGACCGTGGACCTCACGGATTTGGGAGGAAGCCGGGCTGTGGGTCTCAGGAGACCAAGGACGAGAAAGAGCTGAAATTCCTGCAGCTGATTTCTTGTTAGCTTTAAGCTGATAACTAACTCATAAAGGAATCTACCCCCTTGTTACTGCGGTATCAGTAACAGGTTCATTGTTTTAATTAAAGTTTCATGATTAATGTCAAATCCCTGGTTTCATGCTGACACTTTCCATCATTCATGTCTCCGGGCAGATGAATTTATGACTTTTTAAGTAGAGATAATCAGTGCTATAGGCAAATAAACTGTCCCGTCAAATCTGAGTATTCTTGCTTAGATGATACACACTGTCTGACTCCGAACCAAGGGAGGGTGAGATAAACAGCCAGCCACAGCGGGACCCCGGAAGGAACTGGGCACGGAGTTCGCTCTGCGCTCGGAAAGCCTCGCTGACACTGGAGGCCACGGGGAGAATGGGCAGACCCCGCCCCAGCGCGCCTCGCAGGCTCTTCAGCACGTTGCAGGTGCCGGTTGCGGCGCCCTGCGGGAAGCCCGTGGCTCCCAGCCCCGGTTTCCCCGCAGACGGGAGCCTTTCTGAACATCCGGCGCGTCGTGTGTACTAGTGTCAACGACCCAGCAGAGATGCTGCCGCCCGATGATTTTCTTACTGATAAATGGAGCGATATGTTTTACTTTATTACTCAATCATCTCTTCCGCATCTTCCATTTTGAAGGCAAAAAAAAAAAAATTAGGGGATGTCTTCTTTGCTGGCACAAAATTGTTTTACTTTATCATAGCCAATCTTTGTAAATTCATACAAGTATGTAGAGGCTTGATGGGAAAGGTGTTTCCAAACAGTAGCGTTTCTTGAAAGTCACGTGCAGTAAGTTTAAAATGTCTAGATGACTCTGGTATAGGTCCCTGGGCAGAGTGACCGCCGTGGGCCGGGCAGGCCGTCCTGGCCTCTGACGGCAGCGGGGTGTGTCGGGAGCCCTGCTGCGCCTCCAGCCCGGGGCCTTCCCGTCCCGGTGCGCAGGCCATCCCGGACGACCCTTCCGGAAGGATGGCCTGCTGCATTTTAGTCACAGAGGAGTCTAGACGTAAATCTTTCATGCCCGAACTCACAGTGTAATCCACGACGTGTGCTTGGTATTGGCTTTTCTGGCCCGATGGTGGCGGCGGTGCGAAGCGCCTGTGCTGCTGGTTCGGGGTGGAATTGTGAGCAGCGGCCGGCCCTGCTGCAGAGGTGCTGCCGCGCTGGGCTGCGTGTCCAAGCCGCCGCAGAGGCCGACACCTGGCGCGACGGACGGTGCCGGCCAGACGCGGAGGAGGCCTGTTCCCCGGGCCGGCGTGCCCGCCTCGCCCTCCTGCCGTTGGCGCTCGTGGGTTCACCTGCCACCGAGCCGGCGGAGGACAGCCAGCTGCTGGGGACTCTCCGCGCAGCGTCAGAGGGGAAGGAGCCCGCGGCTTCTCGTCTCTCGCCCCAGCCTCACACTGACCTGTGGCCTTTGCTTCCTAGGCAGAGCAGGAAGCACGCCAGCTCGGCGTCCCAGGACTCCTGGGAGCAGAACTACGCCCCTGGCGAGGGCTTCCAGAGCGCCAAGGAGAATCCCCGCTACTCCAGCTACCAGGGCTCCCGCAACGGCCACCTGGGGGGCCACGGCTTCAACGCCAGGGTCATGCTGGAGACCCAGGAGCTCCTGCGCCAGGAGCAGCGGCGGAGGGAGCAGCAGGTGAAGAAGCAGCCGCCGCCCGAGGGGCCCGGCGGCTGTGACTCACACAGGAAAGTCCAGGACCCCGGCTGCCCGCCGTCCAAGGGGCCCTTCCGGCAGGACGTGCCCCCGTCCCCCTCTCAGGTCGCCAGGCTGAACAGACTCCAGGCTCCGGAGAAGGGGCGGCCCTTCCACTCCTGAGCACAGGACAGCGAGGCTGCATGGCACGCAATAAAGGACACTTTCCTACGAAGACTTGCATTTTGGGAGTTTTTTTAAAAACCGCGATGGTACTGTGGAGTATTTCTGTTGTCGGTGTCAGTGCCTTTACGCAGTGTGGGCGAAGAGTAGAAGGCCTTAACGTCTCTGCTGTGATTCTCAAGTGTCTGGTTCGCGGGAGGATTTCCCCCACAGTCACCCGTCCGCGGCGCGCCGAGTGCTGAGTCCCGAGACGCAGCACCGCCACGGCTTCGCTCCTCCCCCACGGCCCTGGGGCTGTTGCGTTTGCGTGACGCGGAGCCTCCTTGGTGCCTCTCTTCCGTCTCAGTCTCCGGTGGGCAGAATGGGCAAGGTGGGCACCGGAACGTGGGCTTTCCGGGACTTGCCAGCAATGCTTTGTCTGTGGTCAGTATGAATTTCTCTTTTCTTTCTCGGCTCCCCGTAGCAGGAAGGTCTCCCTCATTCTGTTGCAGACACGAAGCCATACTCCGACACGGTTTGGTTATCGGGGTCCTTTTGTAACTGCCTTATAATAAAGCAATGATTCGAGTCTGTGTTCAGAGACGTGCTGTTCAGTCGCCCTGTGACGTATGTGGAGTCAACAGGGCTGTGCACACAGCAGTGAGCTGGTGGGGCCAGGCCCGCCCCGGACCTCGCAGGTGCCGCGGGGAGAGGGGGCCTGAGACCGGAGTGCTCCTGGCGGCGCTGGGGGCCAGGCCCTCAAACGCTGTGTTAAATCCTTTTCGTCGTGGCGAGAAGGGCAGAGGCTGAGACATGTACAGATCAGCCATGTCTGGACTGGACCAGCTGATCTCAGTTTCTGAGGCCGGTCGGAACTGACCCTGCCGGCGTATCCACGGGCCGTGTCCTGACCTGGCGATGCGGTGTTGCTCAATAACTGCTGTGAAGCATAAAATGAAAAGAAAAGCCAGCCTGCCCCACTGAGGACATTGTGGTGACAAAAGCTCACCGTGCTGTCAGTATTCCTAGGTGCCTGCGGGCCTCGAGGCTCCGATCGGCCCCTCCCCACCCGCCGGCCTGACAGCCCTGTACTGAAAGCCACGGCTGAGTTGCTAAAGTGCCTGTGAATCCCGATGTGAAGCGGAAGCTTGAGATGAGAGCTCAGAGTACCATTTATTAACAAAAAAGATATGTATTGTATTGATATGCCTATTTCTTTTTTTACTGGCACATTGTATTTTTGTGCCCACGTGTTTTTAGGAACTCTGTGAGGTGCCCACACGTACCTGTGTCACCTTTGCATTTCCGTGTACTGGTTCTGAGTGTTAATAATGTGCCGTGATGTCAAATGGGGTCACCGAGTGGGAGCGGTGACCTTAGATAACAGCAGCTCCTTCTTGCGGCCTTCAAAGCCGTGAGAAACAGCTTTCCTTGTACATAACGAGGCTTCTAATAAAAGGCATATTTCTTCCTGGTCCTTGTGGTGTCTGTACTTTTTCTGTGGAGTCTCCTCACTGGACGACGTGGGTTTTTTTAAAGTATATTAGCAGATGTGGTTTTTTTAAAAAAAATATACATGTAGTCCAAGTAGAAAGTTTCTGGCTTTGTGCTGACACAGAGACGGGTGGTGGGTTTCTTATTTGAACACCTGGGGAGCCATGGAGGGAAAGACAGAAGCCCACTTCAGCCTGAGGCAAGTGGGAGCCTGGGAATTCGGAACTGAAGGAGCCTCCACAGAAAGCTACGTGATGTTTCCGGGGCTCCCTTTGCTCCCTTTGGGTCATTTTGTGAAGGCACATAGTTCCCTGGAGCCTCAGCCCCCCGTTCTGTGGCCCCGGAGAAGAGTCCGCACGCTAGTCCACTCCCAGCACTAACCTGGTTCTTACCCCCCGGGTCACAACAGTACGGTCTTGCGTTTCTTTTAGATGCCGCTCAGGCCAGGTTTGTGTGGTCTTTAGAAAACATGGGGGACAAGCCCGGCAGAGCACGTGCAGGGCCACGCAGGACTTGGGGCTCCCTCCCGAAGGAGAGCCTCCCAGGGACCGCCCCCAACGCCTGTGGATGGAATGCCTCACACCAGCCGGTGCCCCCACGGCCCCCCCACCCCGGCACCGAATAAGTTCTGGCACCTCTGGATGGGTAACAGAGGCACGTGGCAGGCTGGGAAAGTGCCACCTTTTCAGTTCTGCCCTGCATGCCAGGTGAGGGAAAGAGAAAAGGGAAGGAGGATTTGTTCATTTTCTCACCGACCACAAGACCCACTGCCAGAGCCCAAAACACACCAGTTATTTATCTCAACCGAGAGCAGAAAGCAGAGCAAGGAAGGTCAGATGGCGCGTCGCGGGGCCGAAGTCACAGTAGCGTTTGCAGGTGAACCCTGGAGCTGCCCCCAAGGGGGGAAGCGGGGACAGACCGGAGCCCGCCATCCCTTCGGCAAGACTCACGTCCAGGACCGGCACTCAGGGGACTGTGCGAGGGTCACCTGGGAGAGGGCACCCCGGGGAGGGCCGCAGCCCCCCAGAGAGACACCCCCATTCCACGAAGAGGGCAGAAGGGCTGACTCGACTTGCTTGACGTCCTAGCCCCGCCGCGATGCCAGCGCCCCCTCAGTCCATGAACAGCACAGTCTTAGGTATTCACACGATAAAGGTAAAACCAGAATGGCGAGCTTCGCGTCACCACCACGAAACATCTGTCCCCCGTGAACGAGGAAGCAAAGACGGGTGCGTGTGGCTCCGCTTCTGGCCCCGTTCGGCCGGGACTCTGCGAGGGCAGCACATGTTGGCGTGAGCCTCTTGAGGCAAGAGCTCCTTTCCGGGGCACAGAGGAGGAGCCCGGGGTCCCACCGTCCCCTCGGGGGCATCAGCCCACTGGGCCCTCTGTGGTGTTCTTGTCTCGGGGTGTGTTTGGTTTCGGTTTGGCCAGTTGGCTTTTCGATGCGGATCTCGCTATACGGTTCAGGCTGCCGGTAAACTCACTGTGTGGTCCGGGCTTAGGCGCCTGCTAATAGCACCAGCCTGGCGACTGAGCCTTCACCACACAAACACTCGGGGAGACGCATCCAAACCGTGATAACAGCTTCTCTGTGTCTATATCCTGTCAGCAGCTACTGCCTCACTGCGTGGTCAGTTAGCACAAAGAACTCAGAGTGAACAGTAGGGCCAGGGCGTCTGGGGCTTTCTACCTTCGAGATCAAACAACTCAGACCCCAGACCGTGTGCCATGTGTGTCTGCAGTGCTCTCTTCAGTTACCTTCAGTTACCCGGACAGGTTCCTCTTCCATCCTGTGGGTCCCAAAAGCTCTGATGGTGCCACCTCCAGTCAACACCAACTAGGTATGTTACTTGCCTGGAGAACATGTTACAAAGGGTCTACTACTATCTCTGAACAGTAGAGGTCTGCAGATGCCATTAAATTTAACTGGCTATTTACCAGTCAACATATTTGTGGGTTTTTTGTTTTTTTTGCTTTTATTTTCTTCCTTTCTTCTTTTTTCTTCTGTCTTTTTGTGGAACAAAGATTACTCTGATGATGACATGTCAGGTAAGGAGATAATCTCCTTCCTTCCTTCAGAGACAGGATATCATCTTAATAAGGCAGCTAATAAGAGCATTCACAGGTCACTGTGAGAGATGGGTGCATTAATGAAAATCCACCTTCAGCTCCGAGTGGTGATTAGATCACAAAGGCTGAATTCGATTGACTTTTCGAAAAAGCGGGAGCTAAGGGTGGTGATTCTGAACATAAGCTTTCTTTTCTGTTTTTAAAAAGAAACAGGTATTTTTCTTGGAGCTTAAGAGTCTGAGGGAGAAAGAAGGAGCCCCTTTCCCCATTAGATGGCTCTTTATCTCCAGTTGCTACCAGCCAAGCGCCTTCTCTTCCGCTTCCTCTTCCTTCGGCTTCCCCTTCCGCGCAGCTCCGTTTCCCTGGCAAAGGGGAATCTCTGGGTCTCCCTCGGCCACCAGCTGCATCTCTTAGGTTAAATCTACAGGAGGGAGTTGCACTGCTAAGGGGTCCCATCGTGGGTGCCCAGAGGTTAGCAGTTCTTTTCCTCAGAGAACACTCCCTCTTCTCCTTCTTTTGCCTTTTCTGAGTCCAGATTTCAATGGTCTGCTTTTATTTTTGAAAAAGCAAATGGTGCACCTTAGGCTGTCTCTCTTCAGAGGTGTCCGTTTATTCCTGGGCACTCAAAATGCAGACCAAAAGCTTCCGTCCACCCCAGTGCTCTGGCAGCCATGCCAATAATCAGTCATCTTTCTTGCCTGGCACTGCTTTGCTCCCAGGATCAATTAAATGTGTGAAAAACACCCTTTCTCTGCTGCCCTCAGCAAACTGCTGAGTCACCCCACACTGCCGCTGGCGGAGAAAACCCACTTGGAGTTGACTCCTTGTGTCCTGCGATGGCCTGCGCCATGTCACCGCTGGGCGGGGCCGCTGCTGGAAGATGGTGCTGGCGCAGGACCCGTCCCGTGTCCCTAAAAGGACCCTCTTGAACCTGAAGCTTGGTCCCCTGCAGGGATTTCATGGTGCAAATGTTCAAAGTGCAGCTTTGAAGGTTTTACCGTTAAAAACAGTCTTGCCGGGCCGGGGGCCCACCGCGAACTCCAGGGGCAAAGCGCTGTGTATTGCTTTGGAGTGACAGAAAGGAAGACACCCAGGTTTCTAAGCCAGCGGCGACTCCACTCATGATCCGGGTCAGGGTCCGGTTCCATCGGACCGGCCTTCTCGCCGCTCGGCTGTCGGGAACCACACACGGAGCGCCGTTGTCTCCGGGGAGATGAACCGGGTGGAAGCCTCAGCTGGCGCCGAGGAGTGGAGCGGCTCAGGGCTCGCCAGTGCGCGTGCGCCCGGGTTTGGTTCCCCTGAATTTCCACCCGAGTCCATGGGTCTCCTGCGGTGGCCCCAGAACCCACAGCGGGGTCACAAGCGGCCCCAGGCCTCCCACTTCATTCGCTTGATTTATTCCTGCGACCCTGGACAATTTGCAAAACCCTCTCGCCTTTGCTCGTTGAGTCCCGAGACTCCGAGGAGCGGGTTAGAGAAATGGGGCACCTGAGGAAACAGACCCCACAGGGGCTTGTGACTGGCTCGGCAGCACGCACAGCCCACTGTCCAGCTGTGACCCGCTGTTGTGAGGCACCGATTTTATCAGAATAGGAGCCCGAGCCGGTGGGGGGCCCGTGCCTACAGCCCCGCCCTCCGGGGCGCTGACCCTGGACGATCGGGAGCTCACACAGGCCTGGACTGGCCCAGGGGGAAGGTCCCGGATCCCACGCCAGAATGTGCCACCAACAGGATTATGTTTTAATAATTTTACGTTCCTTACCTGATGATAATTGCATTTTTTTGCTGATGGGAAAAATAAGCATGACATATAAAGAATCATAAAATTAGTAATGAGTGGAAAATAAATTATTCATCACAATACTATTTATATACATTTGAAAATTATATATGTGTATATGCACATGTATACATACAAGGGTGTTAGAAAAATACGATGAATACTTAAAATAATTCTTATAGTAAAAGTCACGTCTTTAATCCCCCTACGAATACTTCCCTTCGATCCAAACACACTGATCCCAGCATTGGTTCTGTTTCTGAGAAGGTTCTAAACATTGCCTGTCGTGATGTGTGATCAAAAATGCGGCGACTCCCGCTGCACAGTACCATCATCAGGCTGGGAGAGCCTGGGTGGTGTCCTCGCCCGTCTTGTGCACAGGATCTGGCCCCTTGCACCTCCCGCAAGCCGAGGGAGGGTGAGTCCGCGCGAGGTCACGGAACCAGCCCCAGGAAAAGCCCAGCCCAGCGATTGCACTGCCAGAGAAACCAGACACTAATCCAAAATAGGAAGGATCACGGGGAGACTGAGAAACAATAACGATTTGCATTAAATCATTGCCTGCTTTCCGTGCAGATGGGAAAATCCGGCTGCAAAATGGTATCAGATATTTGCAACAAGGTTTGAGCTGGACGCACATTAAAAACATTCTTGGGCTTTTCACACCGGGACTACAAATGTAAATCATTTTCAGCGAGGATTTGTGTTTTATATATTCATTTCCTCATTGTGTTTTATTTTACTTTTGATAAAGAGATGACACAGGCATAGCCGAGGGGAAATGATCCATTTACAGAGTTGGAGAGATAGAATTTATCTTCAAAGAGGTAGAATATTAATTATGCATGGAGAGAAACTTTTAGCTCTGAGACATTCTCGGTAAAGCAAGTGGCTTATTTCACTCAAGATCCTAATCAAACACAGTCGTGATGTCTCAAAGAGAAATGTTGGCCATTCCCGGGTGAGCTGCTCTCTCGGGCTGGCTTTCCAGCACAAGGCACAGCTGGGGTGGCTACCAGGACCCCCAGTCCTTCCCGGAAGACTCTCCAGGGCCCGATCGCTGCGCGGGCTGGCACTGACGAGGGGACCCTTTCACTGGACCGAGGGCCTGGGATGCGGGAGCCAGGAGCTGATCTCAGGCCCCTGGAGAAGACAGCAGACAGCCGCAGACTCTCAGCGTCTGGAGGATCTGGCTGGCCCAGGCCAGAGCCTTTCCCATAATGCCTCCCGCCCACCGAGCGAGGCACTTCCCCTGGCTCCAGCCCTCCTTCCCGTAAGCCAGGAAATGTGTTCTCTCTGCGCAGGGCGGGGGGGGGGGGGCTCACCAGGGACCCCGCTCCTCGCCTTGGTTACACCCTGGACCGTGTGAGTATCTTCAGCTGTGGATCTCAAGTCCTTTTAGGTGCTCCCTCTGGACTAATTGGAAATCGTGGATATCCTGTTTGTGGGGTTTGCTCAAGGTAATTGTAAGGCCGCAAAGAGTCCAGTATTGATTTTTCAAAGAAGTTGCTTTATAGGGCCTGAAATTCACACTGTAAAAGTTGAAGTCAGTTTAGGGGGAAAAAACTGTCTTCTGTTCATTCATTCATTCATTCTTCATGGATTCATTTATTCATAAGTCCTGCTACATCAAGGGCTGTGCTAGGTGCTGGTAATAGGCTGGAACATAACACAGTGTTGTTCTCCTACACGCACGTCCGACCCACTCTCTTTTTAATGTTATAATAAAAAATATTAAACATAAAGGCAGTACTGTCACATACATTCACCACGCTTTCCGTGCAACCCAGGAGGATCTCTCTTCACTCCTTCTGGCCCAGGCGAGGCCAAGGCTGGACACTCACGGGGCGGAGCCACAGGATGGATGTGGGGCTGAGAAAGTGAGGCAGACGGAGGGACCGAGGACAAGGAGGAGCACGTCTCAAGGCGATCTCCCCTCCCCCTCCCCCCTCCCCCCGGCCTGGGAAGGCGTGTCGCACCCCACCCCACAGCCCGATCCCCCCCGCGCTCGCCGCGCTCTCCAGGGTGGAGCCCTTCCTTCTCTCACTCGCTCACGGCCGCCCTCTACAGGCAAGGCGTGTCTCTGGGCTCAGAGGCCACCTGGAGACCTGCTGTTCTCAGCAAGATGGCAGCCCGAAGGCGTAGTCAAGAGCGAGCGAACAGATGCACTGGAGGAGGCAGACCCCCAGGAAGCCTCTCCGGGCAAACCGTGACAGAGAGCAGCGGACGGGACCTGAGGAAGACGGAGGCCGTCGCGTGGAAGTGGGGGTTGCAGGACGCGGAAAACCTAACGAGAACCTGGCGACTGATCAGGCACCCGAAACTTTACACTCGGTGACCCTAAGGTTTCTCGGCTGTTGCGGGAGAGACTAAGGAAAAGTTATGTCCCAGGCTGCTGAAAGTATTTTTTGTAAGAGAAAAATTAATCCTGAACATGGGGGAAAAAAAAGACGAATTGTGGTGTAGAATGTTGCACTGTCATAATTATTAAAAGTAACATGTATGAATAAGTTCCACCAACGGGAAAATATAATTACATACAGTACTCTGATAAAAGACAGTGAGGAATCAAACTGTGTGGGAAAGCAAAGGAAATACGTCCAGTAACAACAGGTCATTGCTGAGTGTTTGCTTTAGAGCTTTTATTTGTTTATATAAATTTCCACAGATAAACGAAATAAATGCATTGAGAAGTGAGTCCTTTGGTTCTTTTTTTTTTTTTTTTTTTTTGAGACAGGGCCTCGCTTTGTAGTTCAGGCTGGCCCTGAACTCACTATGTAGCCGAGGCAAGCCTGGAACTCAGCAATCCTCCTGCCTCTGCCTCCCGTGTGCTGGGATGACAGGTGTGAGCCACCACGGCCTGGCATGAGTCCCTTTAGTTCTCTTCTTCAGGGCTTGGCATGAGGGATGTCACATGTTTAATCAGGGCCTACTGGAAGCCTGTGGCACCGGGACCCTGTGCACAGTGGAGAACATTTCAGACAGGACAGGGAAAGGTCAGCAGCTCCGGGTGACCCAGGAGCCGTGGAGAAGGAGGGACCTGGCTGTGCCCCGGGAGGGTCCGGTGGGCGAGGAGAGGCGCGAGGAGCACGGCACAGGGGAGAGCCAGTGTGAAATGAGCAGGGTGACCTCCCGCGGGAGCCGTGGGGGGAGGGGCTGTGGGCCTGGCCGACGCCGGGCAGGGGCGAGCTTGGGACAGCTCGCCGTGAGTGCCTGGCGGTAGGGCCGGGAGGTCTGGCCATCCATTTAACCCTCAGCCCTGTACCCGGGGAGGTGTCAGCCACGGTCGGAGGAATATGGGCCCGCGAGTTAACAAATCCCGCAGAATGTAGCTTTGACTGTGTCGTAGGGAAAAAGCAGGGAACAGCAAACAGGCCTGGGGGCAAAGGCAGCAGTGCAGCGCAGGCCGTCATGTCGCTGTGGAGCGGAGTGGGATGCGCAGGCGCCACTAACCTGGGGCCCGGTGTCCCCCGGCTGCCCGAGGCCGGCCACTGCGGAGGCCGGGCGGCCAGCGCAGCGTGGAGAGCGGATACGGGCTCTGGAATACACAGCGCCGGAAACAGGTGCTGGGTGTAGCCCCAGGAGCGAGCAGCCCTGGTGCCGGAGCCACACAGGAGAAGGAGCGCGGAGAGGGCTGAGAGGCCTTCCGCCGCGAGGTGCGGTCTCCAGGTGCTGGTGAAAGGGGCGCTGCCCCACGGCAGAAGCCGGGGATTGGTGGCAACGGAGACCAAAACAGAGGCCACACCAAAGTCTAGGGGCTCAAGTGTGAGGCACGGGGTGCTGCGTTCATCAGTTGTCTGTGGCTGTCACCTTCAGGGGAGGGAGACTCATGTCGGCTCATGACTGCAGAGGGTTCAGTCCACAGCTTTGGTTCCATCAGGTTGTGCTGCACTGAGGCAGAGGGTCAGGAGGGAGCAGGCAAAGCACTTCTCAGATCCGCAGGCCGCGAGCGAGCCCGTCCTCCGGCACTGACTTTGTCTCAGTTGATGGCCATTCCTTCTGGAATAAGTTGGAATCTCAGTGTTCTTGTGATGAACCGTTTCTTGAATGGCCAACACGCTGAACATTTTTTACGTACTGTACTTACTGGCCATTTGTACTTCTTCTAAAAAGTGTCTGTTCACTTCAATTACCCGTTTTTGATTGTTGATTTTTATTTTGAAGGGGTCTGTTTTAAAAAATGCTACATATTAGTGCTCTGTCCAAGAAATGGCTGGAGTGTTTTCCACTCTCTAGGTGGTCCCTTCACTCTGTTGGTTGTTTCCTTTGCTGTGCAGAAGTTTTTTTTTTTTTTTTTTTTAAAATCTAATATGACCCCGTGTGTTGATTCTTGGTATTATTTTTGTGCCACTGGGGTTTTGTTCAGCAAGTCTTTGCCTCTCTCTGTGTCTGTGAGGGTTTTACCAATTTTTTCTGCCAGCAGATTCAGTGTTTCTGTGTTCCTATCAAGGTCTGTTCCATTTTGACTTAATTTTAGGACAGGGTGAGAGAAACGGATCCGGATTCACTCTTTTGCACGGAATCCCCAGTCTGCCCCGCTCCATCCACTGAGCTGTGTTGGAGAGAAGCCCAAGGCTGGGCTCAGGCGCTAAGGCTGTGGCGGGGAACCGTGGCAGGCTGCTGCGGCCAGCTGTTTGTATTGAGAGCTCTGTTACCGTGCTTCTCCTTCGGGTCAAAAGATGTTACTTTAGGTCAAAAGATTTTTCTTCTAAACTGACCTCTCAACATTCAGGTTTAATCGTGCTCTGCTCTGCAGTGGATCACGGGTGTGGGGCTACAGTCTGGGCACCACCTCTAAAACGCTCACCCTCACTGGGCCTTGGGCAGCTCCCTCCACCAGATGTGCTGGTATCCGGTCATGGTCACGGCCGGACGGGCTGGACTGAAGCCGGGTCACGGGGCAGCTTCGCCGTCTCCCGCTGATTGGCAGCCACGTCCCCCAGCAGGTCCCCGGACAGCTCGGACCACCAAGCTGGGGCTGGACTACAGGCCCTTTTGAGATCCAGACGCAGATCTGCGGTGGGGCAGAGGGCAGCAGGTCGACTCACAGGGGCACCAAGCGGCCCGTCCCCCTCCGGGTGCCCGAGCATGCAGGGCTAACCTCAGGCCACGCTGGGACGGGCTGCTGTTGGCCTTTGGGGCTGTTTCCGGCTCTGCCACGAAACCGTGGTCAGCAAACCTGTTCTGGTGACGCAGACTGGCGAGGAGAAGGTAATGGAGAACTACCTTGGAGAGTATAAGACGTTAGGAGAGTTCTACTCTTTCCTTTTGAAAAACAAACTAGGTGCAATAAAGACACAGCCACAGCATTGCTAAATGTTTTGATCGGCCCCCAAACCAGTGCCTTACATTTTGCTCATGCCTTTTCTCAATTCCAGCCCAATACAAGTCCCTGCCGTTGCTAGACAAGTTCTCTAGCGAAGCTGGACTCTTGATCTGATCTGTTCTGACTCTCTTTTACAAAAAAATTTTAAAATTTCATCAGAAAAATGTTTAGTCTAACAGCTCCACTTTCAGAATCCCAGAAGTCAGGGCTCTTGCAATAGCTGTGTGCTGGTGTTCAGGACCAAGAATGGGCTCCGGAGAGGAGGAGTCCCGGCTGCCCGCTGCACACAGATGTTCTCTGTGGGCGGGGACCACCCTGACATTTCTGCCCCCTGTAGGCGCGAAGCCCCACGTTTCTAGAATATTCCACAAGTTGAGTATTTCTCATTAGAGTTCAAACTGAGGGTGAGCCCAAAGGACAGAGAATTCATATAACTTGTGGGAATTTAGGATAGAAATTTGCCCTTTCATCCTTGGAAATATGAGAGAGATGGGTCTCGCGGTGCCTTTTGAGACTGGAGAAGACAAGGGGCAGAGGGGCATCAGGGCCACAGGATCAGTGTTTAATCACTGTGGCCATTAGGAGACCTTCAGACTCATGTCCTGCTAAGGACTGGTGACTTTCCTTTTGAGGCTGGACAGAAGGGGTAAAAACGCTGGCTTTGGCAGATGGGCTCTTGGCATACACATAGGGACTGATCAGCACAAGGGACAGGGACTGCTAGTCCCTCTCTGATCAATTGTTTCTTACAAAGGAGCAAAGGCCAGGGGTGGCCAGTGTGTCTAACAGTGGACACTGAAGCAGTCTCGAAGGTCAGAGGAGTCTGGGGCCAGAGTATACATTCTCATGTCACGGGGGACAGTCCTGTTCTCCCGCTCTTCTTCCTCCATTTCCGATGCTGCCTTTGCTCTGATCTCATCACTGGGCATTTTCTCTGTGCCAAGATCTGGGGTCTTCCTGTGGAAACAGGACCAGCAGCTGGGAGAAAAACTCATGGCTACCAGGATTTTAAAGGGCACGTCTACTAAATCTCACTGGGCTGAGTCCGAAGGTGGGTGAGCTGTCCACCACACGTAGCAGTGCTTGGGACCAGTCTGGTGAGACTCAGGGCCCCAGAGCCTCCCAATCCCCACGGTGCCCCTGGTGTCTCCTCTCGGATCAAGCTGGAGGCAGGACTGCGATTCAAGACGCGCCATGTTGACCTTCTGGGCCAGTTAACCTCCAGGGCCTGTGTTTGGATCCAGTCTTACGTCTGGCTTTGATTGGACTTCACCCCTGAGCAAATGCTTCTTTGGTCACCAGTGACCCGCTGGCCTTTGGTTTGACCGAACGGCTCAGCTGAGCCTCTCAGATGCATCAGGCTCGCTAGAATCCCATCGGTGCCCCCGGTGGCAGCCAGGGCACCGCTGCCATCACTTCCACAAGGTTGACTTGATGAAGTTAATTGACTATGAAATTAATCTGGCTTCTCTGGGCCTTTATTCTCATAATAGACACTCAGTGAATCTTTTTACATGACTGCTTTGCATGAAACTTTAAAGAAATTATTTTTTTTTTGCTTTAGTATCTTTCTAATTTCCCTTTTTGTTTTTAAAGCACGTTAGTTCAGATATTTTAAGGTGTAATATTTCTTCTAAAAATAGAGAGTTGCAATATACGGGAGGAGAGCGAGTTTTAGGAAAAGAGACATTCGTGTGAGTTGAAAGTGGAGAAACGTAAGAAGACAAATACTCAGGCTTTTCAGTGACTGCATTTGGATGTGGGAATTCAGGACATTTTAGGAAAAGTGGGTTGATGGAATATTAACCTTTCCCCTTCTTGGTTATGATTCTGAGGACTCTCCGTATATTTTATGAAACCGGGTTTTGAACCCAAGGCTTTTGTACTGAGCTGCGTCCCCAGACCCCTCTTCCAAGCTCCATCTGTCTCTGTCTCTGTCTCTCTTGAGCCAGGGTTTTACTGAGTTGTCCAGGCAGCACTCAAATTTGCGGTCTTCCTGCCTCAGTTCGCCAGACTAGGACACGTTTCCCTGAGCCCTGAACTGTGGGCCTCCCTTGGGCCTGTCTTAGCCCCGCTTTCTTCCGAGTTCCCACCCTGCCTGCAGGCTCCCTTCCGTGTCACCTGTGTATTGTACAGCCCCAGCCCCATTGCTCACGATCTTCCCACTGGACCCATCGCTCCTGTCTGTGGCCCAAGAAGACACTACATCCGTGGTATTCCATGTCTTGGTTTCCCCAAACCCTGAGTGCTCCTCTGAAACTCAGTGTCCCTCCAAGGGCCCCGTGTTCTGTAAAAGTCTTTGCACCTTTAGTGCCATGTCGTGGGTAGCCATGGATGAATCATTTCACCCTGCCAAGCCTCAGTGTCCCTATCTGTATAACGGGAACCATAATAAAACCTACCCCTTAAGGCTGATGTGAAGATACGGTGATGACTCAACTGCTTGGCTCTACGCTTAGCCTACCATCATTTTCCCTAAAGTTTTATTTGTTCTTCTTCACATATTGTTTTATCAGAGTATCTACTTAAATTTTCCTTGTGTCCCAGGGGCGTAGAAGAGAATTTATAGAGCTGTTCAGAAAACTATATCCCAGAAACGCGCTCACTGGACTCTCCATCCTCTACCCACTGGCTTCTCCTAGCATTTCCTTGCTCCCTCTGAGGCCTTCCCGACAGATTCACTCCACAGTGCTTTGGTCCCCAGTTCACCCCACAAGGACCCTGTATCCAGCCCGAGGCTCCGAACTTTCCAGAACTGTGGATCTGACTTACTTCTAGGCCGAGATTCGCTCCTCTTCTTCCTTGGCCGGTGCTGCCCGTGACAGACACCACTGTGTCCCAAGGACGAAAGGAACAAAATCAGAATATTTAGTCGGACTTCTTTGTGAGGTCCCTTAATCTTCTGAGGGAATTTCCTGGCATGGTTCTATAGTAGCGGCATAAATAACTTCAAAATGAGAATTTGTTTTTAAGCTTAATCCTCTCCTTAAATTATTAAGATTTTCTGGTTTCTTGGGAAGGCATGTTTTGGAGTAATTTAATTCTATACTGCGGGGAGCAGTTGGGTAGTATCTAGGGGGACACGCTATAAAAACCTATTAAGTCTCTGTGTTGTTTAATTTTCCCGGTTCGGCATCTCGGGGAGGATGGGGGTCCCCGGGAAGAGACCGCGTCCATTGCGGGGCCAGCGCACGGACGTTCCTAGAACCCTCGGGTGGCTCCTCCTCTCCCGTCCCTGTCCCGCTTTCTTTGCTGCGAGAAGAGCTGCCTTCACACCGCCGCCCAGATGGGCAGGGACAGTGCCAGCCAGGGCGCGGGTGCCCAGAGAAAGTGGGCACGGTGGGCCTGCGCTCAGGACCAGGCTGCCCGGGCCGCGGGGGACTTTCTAGCTCCTCAAAACAGCTGTGCTCGGAGCTCTCGGTCTGGGCTGAAACGCTTGGCTTGTCACAGACCCTGCCATTTCTCTAGCTGAAACCCCATTCACCTTACAGTCTCCTTCCCGGAACCTTCTCCCTGGTGCCTCCAACCCCACATGGTCCCACTGTGAGGATCCGGGTCACAGGGCTTTTCAGAGCGGGCTGGATCTACAGTGCATGGTGCTGGCAGGAAGGCCTGGGCTTTCGAAACCGGTCCACTGATTTGGATGGCACCACCCACGTCCCGGTGGTCTGGATAAAAGAAAGGGGCAGAAAGATGCCTCGCTGCTTTGCTATCTCCTGGCCGCTGGGAACTGTTTCTCCCCTGCCACCCTGGACTGGAGCGTCTGTGAACTATATGCCAAATAAACTTTTCCTTCTTGAATTTCGATTTGAGTCCTGGGTATTTTGTCTCAGCAACATACAAAAAAAGTAACGAAGACACCACCGTGCAGAGGCCTGCGACGTCACTGTGCCCACCAAGCCCTTCTGTGGCCCGTGGTCGGGACGCTTGTGGCTTCCTCTTGCCTTCAGCCTCCTGGCTCAGACAAGCTGAGTTTCTTGGTCTCTCCCGCAGTGCTCCCCTCACGGTGGCTCCTCTGAGAGCCCCTCATGGTGCTCTTGACTTGTTGATTACTCTAACGCGAGTCCGGACTCTTCGGGAACCTGTCAGCTTGCCCGAGTGGTGATTCTCTGCCTAACAGTGCAGAGATCCAATCAATTTCCTTCTGACGGAGGGATGAGCCTTAGCTAGAGTCCGTTCGGCACTGCTGAGCTAGTACGAGGGGACTAACTCAGTCCCACATACCTTTTTTTTTTTTTTTTTTTTCAAAAGAGAGACGTATTAGACACAGCTTCTTCCTTCGACAGCCAATATTTAGGAGGAGTCTTCATTTCCAAGATGAAATAATTAGGGGGAAAAAAATAGCCCCAAATAGAAGACAGTAGCCGGTGGTGCTCAGCTGACTGGACTGCAGAGCTGGGATGTTGGGAAAGGTAGTAGGTGCTACGGACTCCCTGCCGAGAAGGGTCAGAGAGAGATGCCATCGGGGCTACAGGATCCTGGAGAGGCCAAAAGTCTAGGGAAGAGGATAGTGCTCATTAGCACAGGGGCAACAGACCCTGGAAGCCTGGGGGGCGGGAAATGAAAGCAGAGGGCAGGGGTGCCATTAGGGAGTAGGTAGGTGCTGTCCCACGGTCCGTGACAGGAGGTCACTCACCAGGCTGCAGGCAGGGCTGGGCAGCTGGGTCCGGCCTATTCCAGCGTCAGTAGGCTGAGCTGGGAGGAGGACACCAGCCTGCAGCAGCCTTGAGGGGCAGGATGCTGGACACCTCTCCCAGATGTGACCTGGAAGGAAGGAAGGAAGGAAGGAAGGAAGGAAGGAAGGAAGGAAGGAAGGAAGGAAGGAAGGAAGGAAGGAAGGAATGCAGGCAGCAGCCAGTTTAGGAAGGAGCTAGGCTCTCTCACTGGCTTCTAAATGGCTACACATCCAGGTGCTGTGAATTCAGGATCGTTCTCATACTTTCCAAATTCTGGAAAGAAGCGAGCCCTGCAGGAGACAGGAGGCTGCTTTTGGTCTGGATGGTTCTGTTGGCCCCCAGCAGCCCCCTCTCGTCCTGGGCCTCTCTGCTCAAGTCCCCACCCGGCGGACACCAGAAAACACTGAGTCCTAAATCCCTGTGTATATGATAAAGCTTTTCCTACCTAGTCAGGTAGCACGTAATAAAGTCTGGGTCAACCATGGGATCACCTACTGGGTGGCTCAGTAGATTTGGCCTCACGGTTTGTAGGATTTCATGTGAGCGCGTGGGCCCAGTGGAGGAGTCCCCCAGCGATATGTGTCTCAGTTCACCCATTGCTGAGCGACGGCTGACTGTCCACACACACCCACGATAAAGCCGTGGCGTACAGCAGGCGCAGGACACAGGACACTGCACAAAACTGACCATGAAAGGGACAGCTGGGAAGACCAGCTTGCATTTACCGTTAGCCAGTTTTAAGTACATTATACACATTCATGTGCACAGATCCTATGAGGTAGAGGCTGTTACTGTACCCATTTTACAGATTTGAGAAGTGAGCACAGAGAGAGTTATTTGTCCAACAGATACAGCTAGTGAGCAGCACAGCCAGGATTCAGCTGTGGCAGTGTGGCTCGTTATAGTCGATGACCACAGTGTCAGAATAAAACACAGAGGCAGGACAGGCTGAACACAGGCCGTACAGTCCCTGACCGGGGCTCAGTCCCTCTCGAGAGCTGTCCTAGCCGGCCCTTCCCCCACTCTCAGCCACCATCCCTGGGACACAGGCAGAGAGACCCCAAACTGGCTGCCTACGTGCCACTGCCCACCAGCTTTGCAGAACCAGTTCCGCACCCTGGAGGCTCCTACCCCGCAGCACTGAGGTGCCCACGGCAGGGGCCTCTCTGCGGGGCAGCTCGAGGTGGGTGATGCCAAGCTCCTTCCAGCTTGGCGCCCAGCGGGCACCCCAACACTTGCGCGTCTCGGGACCCAAGTCTCAGCCCCAGCCCTCGGGTCCTCGGACAGCCGCTCCCCGCTCCACGCTGGTCTCAGTGTCCCCAGCACCCATGCTCCGCAGTCACGGACAGATCTATGGCCTGTGCGGGCCGGGACCTGAGCCCGGGTGGGAAAGAGAGTTTGGCTTCCTCTTTCTCCTCCTGCATCCAGCTCCCCGCGCTTGGACTTCTCCTCGGACACGAAGAGGGCTACTTTTCTGTTGTCTGTGCACGATCAAGTCTATGGTGTTGTTGAGTAGACTAGAGAGGATTATGCCACAATCCCACTTTGGGTGGAGAGGGCGGAAGGGGGAGGGGAGAAGGAAGGGAAGGGGTGGGAACCAGAGTGGGACTATGTCCAGAATCCAATTTTCTTTCCTTCCGGCCTTGGAGAGGAGAGGCCGCCTAGCCCTGACTCCTGGAGCCCAGCAGGCGCACTGGCCGGAGCGAGGAGTCCAGTGCCCAGACTCCAACCCCGGCGGCCTGCCTCGGCTCCTCCCACCCTGTGCCCCCAGCCCAGCCGGGGTGCCACCCACCTCGGCCCTCCAAGCTCAGGATGGGGAGGCAAGGGCCCCTGCAGCCTCTCTCGCCCGCCACGCAGCCCGGAGGGAGCCGTGGAGAGCGGTCGGGACTGACATCAGCCGGAGCATTAATTAGGGTAGAATCTTGTGATAAAGGTAAGAAGAGAGTCATTTTTTTTTCTGTCCTGGACCTTGGCCAGGAGCAGCATAGAAAAATCCTTTTGTGGCTTACCATTCACAAATTTCAACAATTGTTCACTCTTGATTCTAAAAGTCTTTTTTTTTTTTTGCATGAATAATTTTCTCATCTTTATGCAGAATTTTTCCCACATTTTTGTTGACTAAAATATTACTAATCTAATTTCCCATTAAAAAACTCATTTCCAGCATTGCGGAGCTGAAAGGTGCTACCAACCATTTAGTCTTCAATTCACATACAACAAATTCTATAATCTGATGGGGGCTTTTACACAAGGTTGGCTGCAAGCAATTACATGGGCTAAGAAACTCTGGGGTCCGGAGCTGTGTGCTGTGTTCCTCTGCTGAGTTCCCGTTGAGATTCCGCCTATTGTTAAATTGCCTGCTGATGTGGATTTAGAGAGGAAAGTCCACCACAGACAGCAGTTCCACGGCATAATGCTATTTGTGCTCTAATATTGTCCTTTTAATTATAACTCGGAAACTGGCGTTTATTAGAGACAGAAAAAAGGCATCAGACTGGAATAATTTATTCTGTTCTCCCGCCCGCTCAGCACCGTGACAGACAGAACATCCCCCAGGTGAGGTATTCGTCTGGGAAGGCCTGGAAAAGTCCTCAGGTGACGACAGAGATTGAGCCAGACCCCGGGGGCAGCCTGGACCTGGGCGTTTGGTATGGAGGAAGGAAGCTCTCTAGGATGGTGGCCTGGGGGGGGGGACGGTGGCCACTGGGAAGGTTTTGGGGGTGGTTTTCAGAAATTGATTCTAGGTCACGCAGAAAGACAGCCCTCAGTGCAGGAAGCTCCCGTGTGGTCACTGTGCCCACTATCATTCCAACCACCCACCCATCCTTCTACCTCTTTGTCCATCCACCCATCCACCCACTCGTCCATCCATCTAGCTTCCCACCCACCCATCCACCCATCCATCTTTTCATCTATCTACCCGTCCACTCTTCTATTCATCCATTCATCCATCCATCTACCTCTTCATCCATCCACCCATCCACCCACCTAGCTTCCCAGTCACCCACCCACTCACCCACTCATCCACCCACCCATCCATCCATCTA
>PVIC010030415.1:0-21933 GCA_004025085.1 Thryonomys swinderianus
TTTTTTTTTTTTTAAATCTGATTCCTGACCCAAAAAGAAAAAAAGGATTTGTGTCTCAGTGGCACACCAGAACCACAGGAGATAAAGAAATGAAAATGATCAATGCCGGGCGTGGTGGCTCACGCCTGTCATCCCAGCACTCGGGAGGCAGAGACAGGAGGATTGCTGAGTTCGCGGCGGCTTGCCTGGGCACCATAGTGAGCTCAGGGCCAGCCTGAACTACAAAGCGAGACCCTGTCTCAAAAAGCAAAAAAAAAAAAAAAAAAGAAATGAAAATGGAAGAGGGTCGGGGATGTTGTTCAGCACTCCCTGGGTTCAATACCTAGCACTGCAAAAAAGGAAGGCAGGAAGGGGCAGGCACAGGTGGTGCGCCAGGCCCTCCTTGGGGCCGGCGGGAGGGGGATCCCTGCTGCGCTCAGGCTGCCTGAAGGGGGAAGGGCTGCGGTTGCCTCCCTGCCGGCCAGCCCACACCTCTCAGGGCCGCAGTTAGGAACTGGGGTCGCCGATCTCGCCCTGCCCCGCCAGGCGTCAGTGCTGAGCAAGGCCGGGCTCCCCACACCCGACAGCGGCCAGAGCTTGAACAGGGCAACCGGGGCCCCCGACCTTCGCCGCCGCGAGGACCGCAGGGCTGGCCTGGTTCACATGCCACAGGCTTGGTCTTTCGGTGGCTTCCGTCCCAGTCTGAAAGTTTTCTGATCACCTGTGATTTTAGTGGGAGAGGAAGCGCCGGCACGAGAGCTGCACGGTGTAGAAATATGCGCTGGCGGAAACCGAGGGTAGGTCTCTATCCTTGCGCTGTTGTAAGGAAACAGTTGCCTCATTCGCGTTGCCTCGTTTCTCTCATTGCAAAACGATGCTGATCACTAACATCACTACCTTTCCCTCTTTCCTGTGTGGTTCTACTTAGACCTCGGAAGCTTTGGCCCAAGGTTACCAGGCCAGGCTGTCTGGGACCCACAGGCCTCGCCCTTCCTGCCCCGCCCGTCTCTTCACCGGAAGGAGGTGCGGAGCCGCCACTCGAGGTGGAGGCCCCTCTCCCAAGTGTCACCGACGTGGAGACCGAGGCCCAGGGAGGGGTGGGACTTGGGCCAGGAACAACCAGACCTGCCGGCCTCCACCCGCTGAGCACAGCCGAAAAACCCTCCTGGAGGCGCATAGCCTGTGTCAGCCCGGCGCGGGGCGCACGCCCTAGTCTTCGCTGAAGGGGAGACTGAGGTCGGAGGATCGCAACTCCGAGGCCAGCCGTGCGCCTCAGAGACGCTGTCTCGAAAGAAGAAGGACAGAAGATGTGGGTCGGGGGCGCGCTCAGCTCCACGCCGAGACCTGAAAAAAGCCGGGTTAGAAGGTGTCGCAACCAGCGAGGCGGGGCCGCCCGAGGCATGCCGGGAAACCGTGCGCGGCGCAGCCCCGCCCGCCGCGCAGCGCTCGACTGCCCCCTGGCGCCGCGCGTGGACCCCGCAGGCCCGGCCCTCCCGCCCCGCCCACCCGCCTCGCGGTTGGTGGCTCCCGAGGGCCAGGGCCCGCCGCCTTCTGCCGCCGGATTGGCTGCGCCGGGCGCGGGCCCCCGCCCACCGCCGAGGTCCTTTGATCACGCGCCCGCGGGCTCTTCCGGGCCCGGGAGCCGACCTAGGGCGTCGCTGTCCCGGCTGCCGCGGCGGGAGGTAAGGCATGGCCGGGTTGGATGGGCGGCAGAGCGCCGGCGCGGCCCACACCTGGGGGTGCCGGGACCCCAGAATGCCCAGGCACGGGGCGGCCTCGACGCCCCCGCCCCGGCTGAGCCTCCCGCGCCGTGGGAACCGCCTGCCGCCCGCCGCCGCCGCCGCCAGTCAGCATCCTCGGAGCGGCCCGCTGGCCTCCCTCCTGGTCCTCCTCCGCCTGGCCGGTGAGCTGCCACCGGGCACGGGCTGGCCGGAGCCCCACGCACACGGGGCAGGCACGTCGTACTTTGCCTCTGCCAGAGATCCGGGCAAACCCGAGCCGGGGTCCTGGCCAAGTCTGTGCAGCTGCCCCAGGGTGATATCCGCTCCGGTCGGAGGCTGACCCTCCACCTCCGCCCGTCGGCCCGGCCAGCAGGACAGGACCTGGGTGGAGCCCCGGGTGGGACGAGAGCGAGGTGACATCATCGGGAAGGCACAGATCATCCTTCCCCACTGCGTCCACACCGGCACACGAGAGCGGCCGGGGTCAGGAGCTGCAGGTTGCCGGTGGGGACACCGGGACAGGAGGACGGAGCGCCCAGGTGTGGGGACCAGCCGCGGACAGAGGCGGCCCTCCCGACGCGCCCACCTCGCCCTGGGCTGCAGTGCAGGATCCTGTGCTTGCCAGTGTGAGCTGCACCGAGCTTCCCCTGTAGCTAAGACTGCGGGCGAGGGGCCAGCATCGGAGCTAGGCCGCACACTGATTTAGGGCAGCAATTGGGCAGGACCCAGGCCTCGGACCTGGGCCCACTCTGGTGCCCTTTTCCCCCAGGATTTGATCAGCCCCTGGAGGGTGCCAGCCTTGTGTTTTCACTGATCTCCAGCTCCAGGGAGGGATCGAGTGGCTGTCGCTGCGGGGGCAGTGGGTAACCTCTGCTCCCGCTCCCCAGGGTGCCCGGTGGAGGCCCCTCCCGAAGCCCTGCTGCCAATGCTGACCACCCAGCCCTCTGCCCGCCGATGTCATGAGTAACACCACAGTGCCCAGTGCCCCTCGGGCCAACAGCGACTCCATGGTGGGCTATGTGTTGGGGCCCTTCTTCCTCATCACCCTGGTCGGGGTGGTGGTGGCTGTGGTAAGGAGCCCCCTTGTATACACCCAGACACCACACCTTGCCCAAGGTGGGACTGGGTGGCCTGGCCAGTGCGCAGGCCGTCAGCTGTCCTGGAAGGTGTGGCGGGGCCCCTCACCTGGGGCAGACTCCACAGTGCTGTCTCTGTTCCAGGTAATGTATGTCCAGAAGAAAAAGCGGTGAGTGTCCTTGTCTTGGAGCAAGGTCCGAGTTCTCTGCAGAAATGTGAAGCCCCTTACCCTTCGCCTGCACTGCTTTGCCCGACCTCAGCTTACCGGGGAGAGGTCCCTTCCTCTGCTTGGGTTCCTCCCTGGGAAGCGGAGGCCGGGCCAGGCCACCCGGTGTCTGACCCCCACCACCCTGTCCCCCAGGGTGGACAGGCTGCGCCACCACCTGCTCCCCATGTACAGCTACGACCCAGCCGAGGAGCTGCACGAGGCCGAACAGGAGCTCCTCTCAGCTGACCCCAAGGTGAGTACGCCCAAGTGGACTGCTGGGGGCCCCTGGGGGCGCTGCTGACCCCAGCCTGGGTTCTGTCTGCAGGTGGTGCACGGCTGGCAAAGTGGCTACCAGCACAAGCGGATGCCCTTGCTGGACGTCAAGACATGATCACAGCTCTGGGCCTGACGACCAGCACAGTCCTGCTCCCACTGTGCTGCTGCTTTGCCCCACCCTGCACTGCTTTCCCTTCCGGTGTGGTGCAGTCAGCTGTACTTCCTCCGGCCAGCCTGGACCAGGCCTCCGTCTGTGGGGCTTTTCAGTGGCCTCCATGGTGATGTGCCCAGACATATCCGTAAATGTATAGTATTTTGTAAATAAAATGTTTTGTGGCTGACTTCTCTAGGAGTTACTCCCCCCAACTGACCACAGGTCCCGTTCTCCCTGGGCAGGAACAGCTCTCACCCCGGCTAAGGCACAGACAGAGCAAGATTCCAGTCCAGAAAAGGATATTTTTTTATTCAAGTAACTGCAAATAGGAAACCAGAGGGGAGCCCCAGGCTGGGACGAATAATGGCCACCCTCCCCGACAGAACTGGGGAGCTGGTGGCCCCACACCCTTCCATGGTGGACACGGGCCCCTCCTCACTCTGCTGCAGCATCCACGGGGCAGGGCCCCGCCTTCCCTGGGACTGGGGTGCTCTGCACCCAGCCTGGGCACCCCAGCCCCTGTCCCCGGGTCTTGGGGAAGGAACAGGGCACAAAGGGCAGGCAATGAGGAAGGATGAGCATCGGTGCTGGTGGCAGCAGCAATGACAAATGTCTAAGAATGAAAACATTGAACAAAAAAACCAACACAACTGTCCAGAGGTAGTTTGTGAACAGAGGAAAGATGGAACCAGAACCTTGGGGGGGGCTTCGGGACCAGCACCCCGTCAGTCAGCAGCCACAGGGGAAGCAGGAGGGTGGGTGGGCCTGGCCGCAGGTGCTGCCGCGGGACCTGGGCCTCAGCAGGCAGCTGCTCCTGTCGTGAGAAGGGCGTGGAGGGCAGGGCCGCCGCAGCAGCTCCTTCCCGTGCCAAGGGGGTGAGCCCTACCAGGCGACACTGTTTGGTCGGGGCATGGGAGGGCCAGTACCCCGTCCACTGGTTTCACAGGCTGCTGCCAGCACAGTGGGGGGCGGCATGTCAGAGTGAGATGGGGCCGGGCCCCTTACGGCCAGGGGAGCCCCTTACACCCCCAAGGCAGAGCGATCTGCGGGAGGAGCACAGGGGCCCTGAGCCAAGAGCCCAGAGACAGAGACCAAGGTGGGCGGGCGCGGGCAGTGCGGCTAAGTGGACGTCAGCCTTGTCCAGGAGGGTGGCGAGTGCACGCGGGGGCTGCGGGGACGGGCCTGCGGCCAGGCTGCTCCGGTCCGGACAGACCGCGGCTGGTGTGCTGTGTAGTGTGCGGGGCGGGGGAGTGCGCGGGGGCGGGGGCGGGGCGCGGAGCCAAGCTGGCTGCCCCAGGGACGCTGCTGCTCCTCCGGAGCAGGGCAGGCGGCACGCGCGGTCACTGCTCCTCTTCCGAGGACTCCTGCGAGATGCCCTCCTCCTCCTCCTTCTCCTGCGGGGGGCAGAGTGGACAGCTCGAGCCCCTCCGCCCGCCCGCAGCCCGCTCTGCAGTGGGAGCTGAGTCAGGGCTGAGTGTGCGGTGACTCAGCAACCTCCGTGGCCGCGTTTCATTCATAAAAATGAAGAATTTCCAGGGGGAGAAACCACACGCGCGCCGCTCTCACAGCCAGGAACCAGGCGCCGAGCAGGAGTGCAGGGCTGGGAGAGGCGCGGGGCCCGGGCTGACCCGGCCGGCAGGAAGGGAAGCGTGCCGCGGGGCTCGCTCACTGGGCGGGAATGTGGGGTCACCACAGGTCCCCCGCGGCCCCGTGCCAGGCACGAACTCCAAAACAACTGCTTCCTGTTACTCACTGGGGTGGCTCAGCGCCCCCCACCCACGGGGAGGGCGGGGCCGCCGCCTCTGGCAGACCCCCTCTTCCAGGAGGACCTCCGCGGCGGAGTCCCCTTCCCACCTCTCCCCCAGTTCCAGTGCCGAGGAGCACGGAGAGCCGCCCAGGCCACCCTCCCCCCCCCCGGACAGGTGGGGCAGGACAGCCCTTCCGCCAGGCGCCACTGCCCCTTCCCCGGGCCAGGTTGGTAGCCCTGCACCCAGGGGGCTCAGGAGGCAACACGCACCACACCTACCAGTTTCTTGGGTCTGCCTCGCGGTTTCCTCCCTGGCGCCGTGGTGGTTTTCTAGTCAAAAGAAACCTCCTCAGAGACACTGTACAGGGCTCCCTCGGTGCCCAGTGCCCGGCAGGGATGAGGCGGCCCACCTGGGCCTGGCTGTGATGACTAGCCGGGCACGCTGGCCCCCCACCCAAAACACCCGCCCCAGCCCCTGCACTGTGACTAAGAGGATATGAGTCGTGTCCTCACAAAATAAACAAAACAGCTTTTCTGAGGGCTGATGCCACTGTGAGTCTGGCCCTCCCCAGGTCCCACCCCTCCGGCCCCAGGGACCCCGGGGTGAAGATGGCAGCGGCTGGGAGGGCTACACACAGGGCTTCTGCCCTAAGTGCCCCTGCGCCAGGTGGGATCGAGGCCACGGATCCAGTGCACTGTCGCCCTGCTTCCCCGGGGCGGGGCCAGAGCTGCGGCCGTGCAGAGAAGCGCCATCCCCAGCTCACCCGGATCTTGGCAGCACCCTTGTTCTTGCTCCCCTTCGGTCGGCCCCGAGGTCTCTTCGGTGTTGGCACTTCACTGGGCTCCTTCTGCAGAGACAGAGGACAGTCAGGGGCACAGCTCGGGACAGGACTGCTCCCAGCCTCTGCCCCAGCCCCGTGGGCACAGGCCCCAGGCTCTGCCAGGGCCTTGCTTCCCTGGGAGGGAGGGGTGGGGCAGGAAGACACCGTTTGTCCACTTGGAACGTTCCATGCTGCAGCCTTGGTTTCTTTGCCTGTGAGTTGCCACAGAAACCTCACCAGCAGCACTACCTCGCTGCTACCTGCTCCCTCAGACACAGGCCGGAGGGAGGCGGCAGGGACCTGGCCTTAAGCTGCAGTCCTGGTGCCAGGGACAGGGTTTCTGCCCAGAACCTAGAGGCCCCCGCTGTGGGCTCCTGAGGCCTCAGTCCCACACAAGGAGGTATCTGCCCGCCGACCCTCCCTGCTCCAGTGCCTCAAGACTCAAGCTGGCCGTCTGTCCAGTTCCGGGGCCACCACTACAACCAGACCCCCAACACACTTGTCTCAGGCCCCGGTCTCCATTCACAGAGCCCGGCAAAGCCCAATTCAGGCACCCAAGTGCTGCCCGGGAACAGTGCTAAGCTTGAGAACTGGAAGCAGCCAGAGGACAACATGGAAACTCGTCTTGCTTTGTTTTAGTCTCACTATGTGCTCAGGGCGACCTGGAACTCTGTAAGCCTCTGGGCTCGGCTCCCCAAGTGCTGGACAACAGGTAAGCACTGGGTACTGGTAAGATACCTGTCTGCCCACCTATGGCTGGGGATAGAGCTCAGTGCTCTCCTAACACACACAAGGCCCTGGGTTCTAACCTTGCCACTGCTGAAAAATGAGTAATAAACATATGTATACATGTTTTGTTTTTAAAGTACTGAGGGCATCAGTGTTATGTAGGGCCCTGGGCTACATCCTGAGTCCTTTGTATTTATTAAGTTCCCAGGATGAACTTCAACGTGTGATCCTCATGCCTCTGCACATCACAGTGCGGGGAGGATTAAAGGTGTGTGTCACCTGCCCAGCTTTTCAATTTTTGTTAGTTCATCTTTACTAACAAAAACAAAATCTAAGGCCAGGGATTTAACTCAGTGGTGCTGGGCCTGTGTACAAGGAAGTCCAAGGTCATTCTTTAGTACTGGGGGTAGGGGGGCACAGCCAGGCACGGACCGAGGCAACCATGGCACGCTCTGTTTCAGAACGTAAAGTGAAAACTTGGGACCAGGCATGGTGGTACATACCAAAACCCCAGCCCTGCAGATGCTGAGGCAGAAGAATCGGCCCGAGTTGGAGACCAGCCGAGCTACACCAAGTTCAAGGACAGACTCAAAAGCTCGGTAAGGCTGTCTCAAGAGACAAGATGGGCTGGTGACACGGCTCAGTGTCAAAGCCTTGGGCTCAGTCCCTACTATTCCGAATGAATGAATGAATGGGTGAACGAGGAAGCTGGGCTCCTCCTCCTGAGGTGAGCGGTGCTTCCCACAAGCAGACCCACATTGCTGCTCCTGGCCCTGGCCGGACCTCACCAGGAGTTGCCCCCGGCTCTCCTGGGGCTAGCAAATGGGTTATGGGCACACAGGCCACGGGAAGGAGACCACAAGAGGACCATGCACACACGTGCACACCTTCTCGGTTGCCAGTTGTCTCCTTAGACCAAAAAGGAAACCGAGGCAAAGTTCAGAAAGCTCCGCCCCCCTCCCAGCGCCGTCCCAGGACTCACCGGACTCACTGGTGGCTGCTTGCGCGGCCTCCCCCGGCCCCGCTTCTCAGTGCCGTCCTTGTCCTGCTTGGAGGCCAGGGGCTGGCTGGACTTGGAGCTCGACTCGCTCATCTTCCTTCTCGACGGGGCAAGTGCAGCGCTGGCTGGGATGCTGCATGCAGAGAAGGGGTCTCAGCATGGGCATGTGCCCACGGGCTCAGGCCTCGCTTCCGCCGGGCCTGAGCCCTGGCTGACACTCCCTGTGTGCCACAGGGCCGGGCTAGTTGGCAGTTGGCCCTAATCAGCTCTTTATCTCCTGCGCAGAAGGGTGCTTTGTTGTCCTGCCCAATGCCACCCTCACAGGCCCAGGGTGGCGCAGGGGGCACAGCCCAGACCTGACTTGGGGTGCGGCTGCCTGGGGCAGACGTGGTGCAGGCAAGGCCAGGGTCCCTCTGAGCCAGCTGCCGTCTCTGCAGTAAACCACGCCAGACGGCTTGGTGGGGACCAGGCACCTCGGGAACTGCAACCCGGGTTGGTGACACCACAAGCCTGGCGTGCCAGAGCTGAGCACCAGATGCCAGGCACAGGTGGCACAGGTGGTGGGCCTGGCCCACCTGCAGCTCTTTCCCTAGGGCAACTTCTCGACAAAGACGGGGACAAGTGAAGTCAAGAGAGATGGGCAACCCCACAGGGAGTGAGGAAAGGCCTGGAGAGTCCTCTTCCCTCCCGGACTCAAGGGCAGCTCCTTTTCATGGCGCCTCGCAGGAGCAGGAGGGGCTCAGAAAGGGTCCCTTCCACAGGCCCTCGGGACAGTGGGTTTTACTTGGCAACCTCTGCTAGGGATTTAATAAAGGACCTTGAGCCAAGTGCAATGGCACATGCTTGTGATGCCAGTACTCAGGAGGCTGAGGCAGGAGGCTCTCTAGGAGTTTGAGACTAACGGGGAATCCATAGGACTGTCTCCAATTAACAACAACAAAGTGCGGAGGGCCCTCCGCGACCCCAACTTATCCTCTCAGTGTACTCCCCCAAGTTGCAGGCAGATGGGATCTAGTGATCCAAGGCCCTGCGCGTCTCTAGCGGTCACAGCACGAGTGAGACCCATCGATCGTAACGCAGGACCACACGGCGACTGCCTGAGCAAGCCCTCTGGACGCTCCGCACCATGGAAGCATGGAGCTGGTTTATTTCAGAAAACTCGAAGAGAAATCTTCACTCATCGAATGAGGACTAGACCATTTGAAGGTAACTTCTTTCCTCTGCCAATGAGGCAATTTCCAACTTTAACCAAAACGACAACAAAGTATTTTGGAAATTTGTGATGGGGGGCCACGGTCCCCACGCTCAGGTACCCAGAGACCCTCCAGAGGACGGGACTTCGGTAATGACTCTACTGGAGAATATCTCGACCTCAGAGACCCTTTTAAACAGGGCAGTGGCTGATTTTCCCCCTTGTCATCAGTGGCTTGGTCTGCTCTGTAATTACCAGCAGTGATTGAAATCTTCTTTTACACCACAGGTTCCCATCAAACTAAACATCAAAATTAATCAGCTCGATTAATCAGCGCTGGCCTCACAGAAAGCCCGCCTCAGGCCCTCACGGGGGCTTCCGGTTGGGCAGCGCCAGCCCCAATCCCGGAGCAGGGCCCGGGTGCCGGAGTGCCCGGCGGGTTTTCGGAAAGCTTTCCTGCCATCTGGTGCCCCCCCTCACCCCTCGCCATTGAGGACCCTTTAATCCGCCCGGCCTTCCTCTCCCCAGGCCCCAGTGAAGCGAGGGCCGAGGCCTGGTCCAGGGAAGAGGCCAAAAAGCGCTTGTCTCTCCCACCTGTTTCTGGACATCAGGGAGGCCTGGCTCGCGAAAAGCCACATTTAGGGCCCAACCCCAAGCCCTCAGTGTGTAATCAGCCCTTGTAGGCCTCACGCCTGCCTCCTCACTACACGGTGTACACAACGTGGGCCCGGAAGGCGTAAAAACTCTGTAGGAACGACCTCAGGAAAAATACAGAAAACGCGGACACCTCCACCATTTAGAGAAAAAAGTGGCCCAGAGAAGCCTGATGCACAGCCCAAGGTCACACAGCAAGTTGGCGAGGTGGATGGGGCGGGCTCTGAGCACCGCGCCGGCTCGGACCCAGCGGCCGGCGACGCTGCAGCGTCCGCGGCGACCGTTGCAGCCTGCGCGGCGGGGCCGGGGGGAGGGGCGGCCGCCTGCAGGCGCGGGAAAGCGGCGCACCGACCGCATGCCCCGCCACGCGGGTGACCGGCCCACTTCCCGCCAGAGGGGGCACCCCAGGCCGCGGCGGGCAGGAGACCGGGCGAGGACCCCTCCCCCCCGGAAAGCGAGCCCCAGGGAGAGCCAGAAACGGGGCGTCCAGAGGACTAGTTCCGACAGCGCCCGGCAAAGCCGCGAAACCAGTTTGTGGGGGCGGAGGGCAGGGCGGCCCCGGGGGCCCGGGAGGCGCGGGCTGGCCGGAGGTGGGGTCGCAGGCCGGCCCCGAGACCCCGGTACCCCGCGCTTCGGAACTTCCCGGCGGCGGCGGCGAGGGCGCTCGGCCGGACCAGAGCAGCGGCGGCCGCGCGAGGTGCACCCGGCACCGCGGCCGAGAACTGCGCCCGCCCGGCGCCCCCTCCCCCACTCCGCCCGGCGCCGCCCGCGGGGGACCCGCTGCCCACGGGAGACCTTGTGCGGGCGTCCTCCCGCGCCCCGGGCCCGCCGCCGCCCCCGCGCCGCGCGGCCTCCCAGTCGCCGCCGCCCCGCGCCCCCAGGCCTGGGAATAAAGCGGCGGCGCGCGCGGCGGCCCCGGGCAGGAGGCGGCGGCGGGCCCGGGGACGACTCACCGCGAGCTCGGCCGCCGGCCTGCGGTGCGCGCGGCGCTGCCGGGAGCGACAGCGGTGGGCGCCGGGAGCCGGCCTGCCTGCGCCGCCGCCGCCGCCGCCGGTCGCGAATGCGGATCCGAAACCGGGAGAGGGCAGAGCGCTCGGAGACCGCCGCCGCCGCGTGCTCGCCGCCTGGGCCCCCGCGGGGTTAAGCACGCACCCGGAGGGGACCGCGCGGCCCTCCCCGGAGGATGGCGAAGGCCAGGAAGCCGGGCTCGGCCCGTGCGCGGCCTCAATAAATAAATAATTTAATTAAATTATAGATAGAAAAAAAAGCCACCGGAGCGGCCGCGAACTCACGCCTTCTTGGAGACGCGCCAGCGCCAGAAATAGCCCCGGCTCGGAGTCCCAATTAGAGGAGCGCAGCCCCGGCTCGGGGGAGCTTAAGAAGAGCGACCCAGGGGCAGGGGGACGGGCCCGCCCGCGCCAGCCGTGTCACGGGGGGCGGGGCCATGCAAATGAGCCCGGGGATTTAAAAGGGCGGCCGCCCGCCAGCCTCCGCGCGGGTGGGTGCTCGCCGTGGGAGTGGTGTGTAGGTCTCTGCGCTCGGAGCTCGCCAGCCCGCCCACTCCTCGTGCCCCCCGCACGGGGGCAGCGCTGGGAGGCCGTCGGGGAGCCGAGGAAGCGCTCCTCGCGCGTGGTGGGGGTCCTTCCTGCCTGGCACGGGATGCGGGACAATCACCACCAGGGGCCTTCCGGGCGCGTGCGTCTGGCCCCCCGTCGGGCGGCGCGGTGGGCGGCGCTCGGGCCGCGGGGGTCCACGCGGCCCGAGAGGGTGGAGACGAGCGCGCCCGTTGGAGCGTTGCGCGGCCTACTCGCCGCCCCTTTCTTCCCTATCGACGGCTGGTCGATTTCCCCGGGGCGGACAGGTGTCGTCTTGTGCGCCTCAGTGGCAACCTGCTGGTGGCTGGCTGGTGAAACGCGAGTCTTGGGAAATGCAAACGTAAAACTTAGGAAATCCGAAGTGTGTCAATGCCTTAACGGCCCCCAGCCCGCCGTCGCCAAGGTGCAGCCTTGTAGCGACAAACGATCGGCCCGTTCTCAGGTACACTGGAGGGAGGAGTCACTCCCTCAGGTGGCCTGGGAGGTGGCTTGCAGCGCGCGGTGTACCTCGCACCCCTCCGTGGAGACTTTTTAAGAAAACGCAGGGTAGGCCAGGTGTCGCCTGGAAGCCCCCTGAGGGCAGGGGCCGAGCGTGCGCACGCCGTGCCCAGTTAAGGCCCAGCTCAACAAAGACCTGTTGCTCGGGCCGAGGAGGAGGAAGCCTGGTGGGAAGATGGCGGGAGGAGGGCGCGCCCTGCAGGCCGGGCCGCGCGCACCTCCCTGCCGTCCCCGAGGCGGCCCTCCACACCTCCTGTGATGCAGGGAATTGCAATGCGGCCCAGTGACACAGGGCCGTGACTCATGTTTTTCTCTGCTCCCCTTCTTCCTCCCGAGTCCGCCGAGGACCCGGCCCAGCCCCCTCCACCTCCTGGGGGCGCGTGGCAGTGGAGGGGGCGCGGGTGAAGCCCGGCGCGGGGGCGGGTGGGGAGCCGGAGGCCGGGTCTCCAAGTTTCAGGAATGCCTCCGGAATGTTTCCGGTGGGGGCAGGGAGCGGCGGGCAGCGGCCCAGCCCCCACCGGGCAGAGGCTGGCGCTCGGGGCGCGGGCAGCACGTGCTCGCGGTGGGGGCGGGGCGGCGGGCGGGAAGGCGCGGGCCGGGGGGTGGGCCGGGGCGGCGGCCTCTACGCGCCCAGGTGCAGTGCGGTGGCCCAGGAGCCTCCGGGCAGCCCCTGGAGGAGAGAGGAAGTTCCCGATGGACCGCCTGAGGGGAGGAGAGGCAGGGGTGGCGGGGCAGCGAGGGCGCGCGGGGGGGAGGGGCGCTGCCCCTTTGTCTGCAACCGGTGGGGGTGGGGCGGGGTGGAAGCGCGCCACTCCCTGAGTCTTTGTGCCACGCCGCCGAGCGCGCGTAGTAGGCCGTGAGCGGAGTGGGTGGGAGCTCCCCGAGTTGAGAGTTTCGAGTGTGGAGCGCAGGAGCGAACCTACCGCTCCCGCCGTTCGACCGCTGTCCCAGGTCACAGGCTGGAGCAGCCACCGCTCCCGGTGCGGTACGGCCCGGGCCGTCCCCCTTCGACAGAGTCCCTATCAGGGCCACCAGACTGCTAGGCCCGAACACGATCTTGCTGCCCCTGCTTCCTCCCCAGGCTCAGCGTCCCAGTGTGACATGTGACCCTGGCCCTAAGGAGGAAGGAAAGGTAGTGTGGAGACCCCGGTGGGCTCGGGGAAAACTTGGCTGTTTTTAAAAGTCCCATTTCTAGCGAGCCGATTCGATCGTAGTTTTCCCCCCTTACTTTCCCCTCGTCCTGATTTCCTCACCGACTTGTTTTTTAAATTTTGCATTGTGTGTATTTTTGTACGCCACCTCAAACCCTCGCTGGAGGAGGCAGGTATAAATAAATTGGTAGGCAAATAGGTACAGAGAGGGCTGGAGCGGAGCGGCTCACAGCCCTGCGGGGTTACCCACACCCTGGAAAGCCAGTCCCCGGGTCGTGTGCCCCCCCCCCGCCCCGCCTGCGTGCTCTGCGCATTGCAAATGCCCTGAATTCGCTTTCTTTCCTTCAGTCCTGAGCAGAATGAGTGCTGTGGGGATAAAAACGTGAGTGAGCCCTAGCGCACTGTCACGCCTGGGGGAGTCAGGACCTGCACACAGCCAAGCAAGCTGAGTAATGACCCAGGCGCTGCCGTGGGGCCGCTCAAAGTTCTTTCATTCATCATCAGGGGCCTCCTTGGCACCAGGCCAGACTGTTGGGTGCAGTTCGTGACCAGGGTGCCTTGCACCTCGGAGGTCTGGCCCAGGGTGGAAGGCGCGGGGTGTCAGGTGCTTTAAGTGGGAGCCATGGGAGGGTTCGTGGTGCCCCGGACATAGGCTTGCGCAGGTGCTGGTGTTGGGGCAGGAAGGACGGGGCCTGTGGGAGTGATGCCAGGCCCGGGGCCTGTGGGAGTGATGCCAGGCCCGGGGCCTGTGGGAGTGATGCCAGGCCCGGGGCCTGGGCCGTGAGCACTGGGCTTCCCCACAGGAAGCGCTTTCTGACACCCAGAGTTGGCCTGTGAACTCGAGTGAGCCCACGAATGAAGGAATGAGAAGTCGGGGTCCACTTTACCTGGGGGCGGCTGCCTCCTAAACTCTTGTTTTAGGATGTGCGGGAAGATGGACGTGTCGCTCTGCGAAGAGGTCAGGCTGGTTGAGTGGCAGCGGGCGAGAAGATGCCATGGTTCCTCTGTCCCACCGGGCAGAGGAAAGCCGGGACCCATCCAGCCTGTTGTCCAAGGGTTCTTTTTCCAGCTAAGCCCTGGGATGTGGCCTATGGCAGAAGCCTTTCCTAGCTCTGCCTCTTCGAGGCCCTGGATTTGGTCTCTAGCATTGCAGAATATTTAAACCTTTGATTGCTAAGAAGTGTCCAAGCAGAAGAGGCTCAGATTCTGAGCGCATCTTACAAAGCAAATGCTTCTGTGGCGCTGCGTCAATCTACAGAAAGGAGGCTGCAGACTCCCCCCCATAAACCTCTGGCCGCCTCCATCCTTTCCTGCCTGTGGCCGGGTCAGGCGCGCACGCTGTCCTCGGCCCCAGACCTCGTCACTGTGCAAGTTGCACTGGTTCTGTGGGCCAGGCCGGGCTGGGTGCTGCTGCCTGCAGTCTAGAACCTGTCTGGGTGAGTGTGTACGAATCCCTGCTGGGGCCACTCCCGGGCAGCAGGGACAGGATCAGGGGACAGGTGTGCTCAAGTGTGGCAGATAAGCAGGACGAGTAAGAGTGTGAAGGCCGTGCCGGAGGGTTAGCTCAGTGGTCCCAGCGCCTGCCTTGCAAGCGCAAGGTCCTGAGTTCAATCCCCAGTGACCACATACAATGCTGGGCGTGGAGACTCACGCCCACCGGCAATCAGTACCGCATACCACACTGCGGGGTGTGGTGGCTCACGCCTGTCATCCCAGCACTCAGGAGGCAGAGACAGGAGGATTGCTGAGTTCGAGGCTTGCCTGGGCTACATAGTGAGCTCAGAGCCAGCCTGAACTACAAAGCGAGACCCTGTCTTAAAAAAAAAAAAAGTGTGAAGGCCACTATTAATAGATAATGAGCAGATATGAGATACAACCATGAAGAACCCCAGGAGTCATGTGACCACCCTCCACTGGGTTCTGCCAGCTGCTGGAGACTCTACTCACCTGGCAGGACAGGGCCTCGAGGCCCTGCTGACCACGGATTCTGCTGCCAGGAAGGCTGGTAGGCCTGCACCGGGAAGAGGACTGCTTCTGGTCCCAACTTTCCAGGGAAAAACTCCAGTGAAAACGAGGGCCCCGGAGCCTGAGGTACCCAGAGCCACGGCTGTGAGCGGCCGTGGGGTTCTACAGGTTCCCACAGCTTTCTTCAGGGCTGGGCCCCCCCGCGCCCCTCCCGAGAGCACAGCTCTTATGTGACCTGAAGAGAGGCCTGAAGGAAGGCGATTGAGCGAACGCTGGGTATGTGAGGTCCCCACACACACCATCCAGGCCGTGCAGCCATGTCCCTTGATAACATCCCCGCCACCTACATTCTGAGAGTGCCCACCTCCCAGCCTGGTGACACCGGGGCCACACTCCCACCATCCAAGGGGCTGGGGATTTAGCTCAAGTGGTACCACGCCAACCTTGGATGCACAAGGGCAGAGCATCCATGCCCTGGTGCGGCCCGTGCTGTCTTGGAGCCTGGGGAAGCACAGGGTGGAGCTAGGCCGGGGCAGGGACACCCCAAAAGGCCCAAACACAGATGCAGGGACAGCCCCGGGCCTGGTGTAGGATGAGGGTTATGGCTGCCATGGCAGTCGACATGTTTGACCCCTCTGAGCCTGCTGTTTGGGGGGGGAACTGAATCTCAGCCAGAGCAGTGAAACCTGAAGAGAAGCAGCCGGGGTCGCTGTCCACCGGGGTCTGTGCAGTGTCTCTGTGTCGCACATGGTGCAGGTGCTGCCCCCCAGGCTCTGCCCCCCAGGCTCCTGCCCCGGTTGGTGGTGGCCCAGCCGTGCCCTCCGGGAAGCCTAGAGAAGGGGCCCCGACTGGGGACAGCCCAGCAGTTCCCTCCCTGCTGATCATTCCAGAAGGCCTAGGCTGGAGCCGACTCCCCCACCCCAGTCCCCTGTGAGCCCCAATTCCCGGGGTGGAGCCTCCCTGGGATTGAAAGGTGAGGCCCTCAGGGCTCCCCCCCCCCCCCCCAGGCCCGGCACCTGCCCCAAGTCTCCTCCCACACGTCACTATCTCTGCTCCAGCCTCAGGCCTGAGCTGCCTCTGGGCCTTTGCACTTGGTGACCCCTGTGCCTAACAAACTCTGTTCCACTGTCCAGGGGCTGGCCTTCCTCTGCCTTGGGGCTGCGTGCAATCTCATCGTTGTCCACACTTTTAAAAACTGGATGTCTCTCCCCACAACCCCTATCCGCTTTACCACGCTTTATTTTGTTTCCCATGACACATCGGTTTCTACTGTTCAATATAACCGGTTACTTAACCAGCGCCCATGGTATCTGGAGAGTGCAGTGTGCTTTGCACAGGCTTCCCACTGACACTGGCGCCTGTGCCCAGAGAATTTTACCTCTGTGTTCTCTGGGAAACCCCCGGGGCCTGCGCAGGGTACAGACTCAAAACGTGTTGACTAAAGAACAATTCACTCCTGTGCCTTCTGTTATCCATAAAGGACAAGGCCCCAAACCAAGAGACCGAGGCGCACCAGGGACTCAGCCTGGGAGAGGTGAGCTGCCCACCTTCGGGAGACCCTCCTGGTGTGACCAGGTGACATCCTCTGGGCCGTCCGCATTTGTGCATTTGTCCTGCCTTGAGATTGGATTTTGATTTATTTCTTTACTTTTGAGACAGGGTCTCACCCTGTACTCTGGCCTGGCCTCGTTTGCAGAGCCTCTCCTGCCTAGTCTCCCCAGTGGGGGCATCTTAGCTTTCATAGCTGGCCACAGGCCACCCCTCTGGTGGGAAGACAGGAGGGGGACTGGCCCTCTGCGCTTGGCCCTGAGACCTGGTGCTGCTCACGACTGCGCAGCAGAGCTGGGTGAGGGTGAGGTTTCTGCGGCAGGGGGGACGGTGTCCCTTAGGTCTAAGGGACCCTGTGACCCAGCTTGAGGCCTGGGTGGGTTCACCTTCCAGGCTGCAGGCCCGGCCTGAAGTCCACACACCTCATGCCCAGCCTTTGAGGTGAGGGCATGGGTTCCCTGACTCTGGGGACCTGTGACCCTGTCTAGGGATAACCCATTGTTTTCAGGGTTCTCAATGTGTGTGGACTTGTTTCTGGGCTGTTTCTTCCCTGTTTTCTAAGCCGAGTGTCCAGGAGGCAGATGCCAGTGGAATGACCAGAGTGGCCACTTCAGGCCTCCCTGCTGGCCACCGGGTGGCCCTGTCCCACCCAGCCTGGGTTGGGTGAGTGCTGGCCCACGGCCTCCTCCACAGGCCACACTGGTACCCTGGGTGCCCTGTGCATGGCAGCTGAGATGCGGCCCAGGACCCCAGAGCCCCTGAGCCCGCGCCCCACCCTCCCAGCAACAGCAGAAGCCGGCCCAGAAGCCCACAGGTCGTCTGGGGCCGTCCTCAGAGCCCCCGCGGGGCCCAAGCGCAGACTGGTGAGGTCAAGGCACGGGGAAGACCTCAGGTCCGAGGCTGGGACCCTGGGAGCTGATCCCGTGCTGAGGTCGCACCTGGGCCGGAGGGTGAGTGGGAGGAGGGCAGAGGGGCGGGCAGCCGGAGACCTGGGGGAGGAGAGGAGAGGGGCCTGGCAGGAGTACGGGGAGGGGGCCGGATTCCGGCCTGGCGACAGAGGGGAGGCCCAGCAGGTGCCCCTTCCTTCGTGCACTGGCCCCAGGGTCGTCCCCAACCTGCACCTGGGACTCCGGAGGCCCTGTCCCCACTGAGTCGGGTGGGCAACCTCTGTTTCACTTTCCCAGAACCTGGTCACTAGGGTTTAGGACCGTGAGCCCCGACGCTGGGCCGTATACCTGGGAAATGTGCAGCTCGGGCCCAGGGGCAGAGGTTGAGGGGTGAGGGGAGACCTGGACTGGCCGCGGCCAGGGCGCTCACAGCCGGAGCAACCCCGGGCAGGAGCAGCTGACACCGGGACTCTGGTCACCTTCCAGTGTGCCCTGCGGCTCCCGGGACAAGGCGCTGGGGGGTCCGCAGCCCTGGCTGGTCTGGCTTCTGTCTCCCATCTCCCGCTCCAGCGGGGCACAGCCTGCCTCAGGGGCTTAGGGATCCCCGAGCTCCTCGTTGACCCCGTGTCCCCTGTGTTTGTAGGGACAGGGTACAAAGGTGACCCGAGGCCCCTCCACACAACCGCTCGCGTAGGCCCCCTCTCCTACCCCTGCTCCCGGGGTCTGCCACGCGCCCCTGTGCCTGTGCTGCTCACGCTGCAGTGAGGGCCTCGCCCGCCTCTGGGCTTCGGTGGAAACAAAACAGATCCTTAGCCAGGCATGGCGGTGCCTGCCTGTCGCCCCCAGCAAGTTCAAGGCCGGCCGGGACTATACGGTGAGAACCCGCACCCCACACCCCCTTGTCCTGGAAAGATGGGGTGTTTGGAGTGGTTTCCGAGTCTTTCTTCTGTGTTCACATGCTAAAACTTAGATACACTGGATTCGAATCTATTATTAAAGTCAATTAAGTGTGGTTTTGTGGTTTTATTTTGTTTTTGCCTTTCAATGTGGCCACTTATATGATAAGAAGGCTCGGCCTTACACTCACTGGCCCATTCTGCTTGGGGGACTCCGCTGGACCTGACGCCCGCTTGTGCACTGTGCCCCGGGCGGGTGGCACCCTGTGCACACGCGGTGGCTCCCAGTGGGCTCCAGTCCCGCCCGCAGGTCGGGTCGGGCTCCTCCGTCCGGAATGGCGAGCCGGGACCTCCCAGGAAGTGGGCTGGGTCTGCAGGTCCCGGCGCCCCCGGAAGCCGCGCGAGCGGAGCGCAGCGCAGGGTGCAGAGGGGCGCGGGACCTGCGCAGGTGCTGAGCCCTCAGGCGGCCCCGCGGCCCCGCCCTGGCGCCCCTGGCGGCCGCGAGGTGCCCCGCGGGGGCTCGCGCGAGGTCACCGTGTCACACGTGCGTCCCGGACACTTTCTCTTTCCCCGGACAGCCGCAGCGCGGAAGCCCCTTCCGCGGGGACTTCCCTCCTTGACTCAGGCCGTGACTCAGGCCGCGAGCCTCCGCCCCACACCGGCTGAGGGGCGCGGAGGGGGCGAGCGCAGAGTCAGGCCGCCGGGTGGGGTGCGGGGGCGGGTGGGCGCCCTGACGTGGGCACGGCCCGGGGCGCACGGGGCCAGGCAAAGCCAGAGCCGCAGAGATGAGCTCTGGGAAGGCGGGGGAAGCGGGGTCTCGTCCTCGGAGGCTGAGGCGGCAGGATCTGAGCCTCTGAAGAGAAATACACGCACACAGAAGTCAGAGAAACTGCGGGCCTGGCGGGAGGAGAGGTGGAGGAGGCGGCCAGGCTCGGGGAGGCCGGCGCCCCCCGAAAGAGCAGGGCCGGGGCTGTCCTGAGGCCGGCCAGGGGCGTCCGCCACAGTGGGTCACCCGGGGCTGGGAAGCGGGGCTCGGGGAGGATGGACGCGGGGCTGGTCCTGCCCCTCGAGCCCCAGCGGCGGAGGGACGAGAGGCTGGGGGGGCATCTTTCTCCTGATGCCATCTGCCCTCAAGAGCCCCGTCCTTGGACTGGGGCCTGGCTGCTCAGGGTCGATAGGCATGGAGGGTCACCTGGTAAGCACTCAGCAAACAGCCCGCAGCTCTGCTGCCCGCTCCTTCCCGGGTCTGCCAGGCAGGACCCGGGAGCTCAGCCTTCAGCCTTCACCAGCAGCGCCGCAGACCAGAGGGGCTCCCTGTGGAGCGCGCCTCGGCGGGGTGGGGGAGGCAAGGAGGAGGAACCGCCGACCAAGGTGGTTCACCTTCCCTCAGCGCGGCCCGTGCTGTTCCTCTCTGGTTGCAACTTGCGGTTGAGGTGACTTGCACAGAGAGGTTCAGTGACTTTTCTACGGCCACACAGTAAAGCTAGACTGGAACACATCCAGGTTGTTTCAAATCTGCCACTCCTCTTTGCACTTTGGTGATACCAGGGGCTGAACCAGGGCCTCGGGGTGCCATGCAGGTGCTGAGCTACAGCAAGAGGTTTTTCTTTGCTTTTTGGGGGCGAGTTCTCATTATGTAGCCCAGGCTGGCCTTGAACTTGTGATCCTGTGTCAGGATCCTGAGTGCTGGGGTTATAGGTGTCACCATGCTCTGCTCTGACAGCTCTTAAATACAAATTTTATTTTATTTTTTATTTTTTGAGACAGGGTCTCTCTTCTCGGCTGTGGCACTGGGCTCTGGGCTGCAATGAAGAGGAATTGTCTTGAGCTCTACATAAAATAAATCATATAGCTATTATATAACAGTGACAAGAGTTTCCTTTGTTTTGAGACAGGGTCTCCTTTTGTAGTTCAGGCTGGCCCTGAGCTCACTATGGTACCCAGTCGAGCCTTGAACTCAGCAATCCTCCTGCCTCTGTCTCCTGAGCGCTGGGATGACAGGGATGAGTCACCATGCCCAGCATTGTGGTATGTGGTATTGATTGCTGGTGCGCATGAGTCACCATGCCCGGTATTGTGGTATGTGGTTATTGGGGATTAAATTCAGGACCTTGCGCTTGGTAAGCAGGCACCGGAACCACTGAGCTAAATCTCTGGCCCCTTAGGTACTAATTTTATAGTGGATGTTGGGCCATATGTCTCTAATCCCAGCATTTGGGAGGCCAAGGCAGGAGGATCACCACAAGTTCAAGGTCAGTTTGGATTAAGACATGGTCTCAAAACAAATAGCAACAAACCAGGCGTGGTGGCTCACACCTGTAATCCAGCACTGGGAGACAGAGGCAGGAGGATTACTGAGTTTGAAGTTTGCCTGGGCTGCATAATGAGCTCAGGGCCAGCCTGAACTACAAAAGGAGACCCTGTCTCAAAACAAAGGAAACTCTTGTTACTGTTATATAATAGCTATATGATTTATTTTATGTAGAGCTCAAGACAATTCCTCTTCATTGCAGCCCAGAGCCCAGTGCCACAGCCGAGAAGAGAGGTCCTTCATGGCCCAGGACTAGGGTGTGTGCGTATATGTATGTGATCCTGGAGATTGAACACAGGACTTTGACACTGAGCTCTCTTCCCAGGTTTTTTCATTTTTTTATTTTTATTTGTGTGTGTGTGTTTTGAGACAGGTCTCACTGTGTAGTCCCGGCTGGCCTTGAACTCATAGCAATCGTCTTGCCTCAGCCTGTGATACTAGGATTGAGCCCAGGCCCTTCACACAGAGCCATGTCTCCATCTGCAGATGGAGTCTTGCCGATCACCAAACTACACTCAGATTTACGGCCTCCTGCTTCAGCCTCCCCTAGTGCTGGGGTTATCGGCGTGCACAGCACCTCTATGTCATTTTGGTTTTCTGTTGGTGATGGGATAATCAAAGTTTATACTTAAAAGGGCAAAGTGTCCTCTTTCACCCATTCAAGGCTCAGAAACTGAGGTGCAAACAATGAAAGGATGTTTTATTCCAAAGATTGGGCCAGGAAGGAATTTTTTTCTTGAAGCATGAGGTTACCCTTCGTAACTTACTCTTCCCTTTCTATTTATTCTCAGTGGTGGGGATGGAACCGAGGACCTCACATGTGTATAATGCCGCCAGGCCCTGATCCCAGCATAGCCACAAAATCCCAAACAAGATTCCATTATAACGTGGTCAGGGATTTAGTTCAGTGGTTCTAGCTCCTGCCTAGCAAGCGCAAGGTCCCTGGTTCGATCCCCGGTAACCACATACAACAATACTGGGCCTGGTGACTCACACCCACCAGCAATCAGTACCACATACCACAGTGCCAGGGATCAAGCCTGTCATCCCAGCACTCGGGAGGCAGAGGCAGGAGGATTGTTGAGTTCGAGGCTTGGCTGGACTACATAGTGAGCTCAGGACCAGTGTGAACTACAAAACAAGACCCTGTCTCAAAAAAGAAAAAAAAAGGCTGGGAATGTAGCTCAGTGCAAAGGCCTTGGGTCCATCTTCTCACACTGCAAAAGAAATAAACAGGGGCCAGAGATTTAGCTCAGTGGTTCCGGAGCCTGCCTCAAAAGTGCAAGGTCCTAAATTCGATCCCCGGTAACCATATACAACAATACTGGGCCTGGTGACTCACACCCACCAGCAATCAATACTACATACCACAATGCTGGGCGTGGTGGCGCACGCCTGTCATCCCAGCACTCAGGAGGCAGAGGCAGGAGGATTGCTGAGTTCGAGGCTTGCCTGGGCTACATAGTGAGCTCAGGGCCAGCCTGAACTACAAAGCGAGACCCTGTCTCAAAAAAAAAAAAAAAA
>PVIC010030416.1:0-21930 GCA_004025085.1 Thryonomys swinderianus
CTTTGTAGTTCAGGCTGGCCCTGAGCTCACTATGGTGCCCAGGCAAGCCGCCGCAAACTCAGCAATCCTCCTGTCTCTGCCTCCCGAGTGCTGGAATTACAGGCGTGAGCCAGCACGCCCGGCTTGTGGTATGCGGTGTTGATTGTTGGTAGGCGTGAGTCTCCACGCCCAGCATTATATGTAGTTACCGGGGATCAAACTCAGGACCTTGCGCTTGCGAGGCAGGCGCCGGAACCACTGAGCTAACCCTCCAGCCCTGTTATTAGGTTCTTGGCAGGAGTATACCCTACTGGAATGCCAACACTGTAATTCAACTATGAAAATTATAATGGATGATATACTATAAGATGTTGTGAAATACACTAATAATGAAATACAAGAAAATATTCTATATGTATCAACAGTAATACTCAAAAATAAGTTTAACATGAGCCTTCAGAGCAGGAATTTATCATTCTAATTGTCAGCATCTAAAGGAATTATGGAGAAGTGATAGATGTGGCACTGAGATTTTTAGAACAGTAATGAAACTCAAGTGATTTGGTTTCCTTCAAAACTGCATGCACTTTGATGACAAAACAACCCACCAAGAAAGAAAAAGTCTGATAATCCTGCTGTTTATACACCAGACAAATGCATGATAATTGATGAACAACTTGCATCATTTCATGGGTGTTGAAGCTTTTGGTGATATATTCCAACTAAACTTTCCAAATATGGTATAAAATATATGCCCTGGTAGATGCAAAGACATTTTACATCTTTAATTTATACATTTATCCTGGAACTCAACCACTAGCTCTTTTTATTTGTAAAGTAATAAACCATATGACTTTGTATTGCACTTATTTCAAATAGTGATGCAAATATCACATTTGACAATTGGTTCACTAGTTACTCATGGATATTACATTTGATAAAAGAACAGCAGTTGACCAGCACAGGAACTGTTTGTAAGTACAAAGCTGAAATTCCTGACCAAAATATTGCAAGTTCATAATAAAGAAATGTATACTATAATCTTTGGATTTCAGAAAGACATAACACTGACCTCCTATATGGTAAAGAAAAGCAAAGTAATGTTGATACTGTCAACATTACATCGTGGTGACAAGATTGATACTAAGGCAAAGTATGGTGGTACATGCCTATAATCCCAACACTTGGGAGGCTAAGGCAAGAGGATCCTGTGTGAAGAAGATGAGCCTGTGCTACCCAGTAAGTTCCAGATTAGCCTGGACTACATAGGGAGAACTTGTTCCAAAACAAACAAAGGATTGACAGTGAAACTTCAACACAAATGAATCCATAAATGATCACATTTTACAACAAAGTGAAAGGCAGAGTAGATATGGTTGACAAGTTATGCAGCAAGTATCATGTCACTCAAAACACAAAGCACTGCCCAATGGTCGTGTTTTATTCTGTCAACATGTGAGACATGAGTAGTTTCATAGTTTACAAAGAAAGTAACAAGTGTAAAATATCACAGAGATATTTTCTTAGAGGATTGGGACTGGAATTAGTAAATGGCTAATTACAACGAAGGAGAATGGTATGTATCTGTTCAAAGAACTCCTCAAAAGATCACAAGGTCAGGGATTTAACTCAGTGGCTCCCGCACCTGCCTCACAAGAACAAGATTGTGAGTTCACTCCCCAGTACAAAAAAAAAAAAAAAATTCTCAAAAGACTTCTGGAGCAGACCAGCTGTGAAACATCACAAAAAACTCCTAAGAAAACAGGAAAATGTCAAGTGTGGCCTACCAAAGAAGACAGGAAAACAAAGTACATGTACTATCTTATAAGCAATACCTGTTGTGGGACATGTTCTCTTGTGTGAAAACTGCCGTAAGCGTGATAATTGAAGTAAAGATTTTTTTTTTTTTGAGACCAGGTCTTGCTTTGTAGTTCAGGCTGGCTCTGAGCTCACTATGTAGTCAAGGTAAGCCTCAAACTCAGCAATCCTCCTGTCTCTGCCTCCCAAGTGCTGGGATTACAGGCATGAGCCACCACGCCCGGCAAATTAAAGATTATTTTTGTGGTAGAGTTTTATTTGTGTCTTCATTGTAGCTCACATAGAAATATACTTCTGCTGTTATTTTTTAGATTTAGTAAGTAAACAAGCAGTTGATGTAGAAAATGTTCATGTTTATTCCAAACACTCATTACATATTTGATATTTTATTACACTGATACTTCATTTTCCTAAGTAGACATTGTATAATATAATGGGAACCTCCTGAAAAAAAAAGAAGACAGGAGAAATGACAAGTATGATCTGCAAAACAGGAAGGAAAAGCTAAGCACACATGCTGCCAGTGTGAGGGAAACTCGTGTATAAAACATGCTGCTGTCATGTGTGAAGACTGACTTAGGTGTGATCACTGAAGCAAAGATTATTTCCATGGCAATTTTTTTCCTTTTCATTCTTGTTCACATAGAAATTTATTTCTGCTATTATTTTTCAGATCTTATAAGCAGGTAAACAGTTGATCTAAAAACACTGATGTTTATTTACACAATCATTACATATTAAAAATTTAATATTTTACCCGGGTGTGGTGGCTCACACCTGTAATCCCAGCACTCGGGAGGCAGAGGCAGGAGGACTGCTGAGTTTGAGGCTTGCCTGGGCTACATAGTGAGCTCAGGGCCAGCCTGAACTACAAAGCGAGACACTGTCTCAAAAAAAATTTAATATTTTATTGTTATTTTATTTTCCCATTATGTATACATTGTTTGATATAATCAAACTCATAAAATTAAAGTTAATAACTCATTAATAGAAAGACTTCTAAAAAACAAGCCTGGCCATTGTATGCCCTTACTTAAATGCACCTTTCTTAAAAATTTGCCAAGGTACTCCAAAACTACAAAGCCATAATACAATTAACTTTGACTGATTTTTCTGTTTTTCTACCCTCCAACTTCTATCCCTTTCCTCCTTTCCTTGATCTCATCCATGCTGTATAATTGACCATTTTCTGAGTTCCCCTGATTTCCAACTTCTAGTTGGAGTTGGAGAATGAGGGGTACTGGAACTAAATTGGAAGGCAAGAGGAAGAAGAGGTCAGAGAAATATTTTCCCCATCCCCTCCTTGTTTGGGGCCATTTTCTTGTCAGTGGCTGCATCCCTGTGTGTCTATCACTCCTACTACATAGGTTTTCCTCTGGGGATCTAGTTCACACTGGCTATAGTAATACAGTGCTCACTTTTGTCCCTTTAAGCCTTGGGATAATAGTGGTCTCCTGCTTCAGGAGGCTTCAATGTCTTTACTTGAATGGCCTACTCTTCTATGAGTATTGTTTTAACTAAAATCTCTTAAACTCTCTGAGATAGATTTCTTCCTGCCAGCACCCTGCTAATAGAGCAGCTCATTCATTTTTTCATTTATCCTAGAAGTGTTGAATGAGGATATCCTATAGAATAGGGGCTGTGCTGGGCACTGGTGATGCAAAGGTAAACATAATGTTTGATATACCCTTCTAGAAATACATTCTAGCAAGAGAGAAAGATTTTTTAAAACTAATTAAAATATAATAAGATATAATTTTATTCAGTGTTAGATACTAGGCAGAAAAATTAAAGCAAGGTAAAGAGAGTAAAAGTGATAGGGGAGCCAGGCAGGGTGGCACATGCCTGTAGAAACAGCAAGGCCATAAGGTACATAGTGATACACCAGTGTGGCTCAAAACGCATAAGTAGAGGTGGATTTTGGGCAAATGAGGCTGGAGAAACAGGCAGGGGGAAATCATATGGCCATACAGATTAAATGGAGATTCACCAAAGGGTTTGTGATGTTGTCTGGTTTAAGATTTCTCCAGCTACTCTATGGAGAATTTCTCATGAGAGGAAAGAGTGGATGTTTGGAGAACATTCAGTGGTTCAGCTAAGAGGCAAGAAATATCAGTGGATTGAACTACATTAGAAATGATGAAAAGTGCTCATGTTAAAGGTATATATTAAAGGAAGAGACAGTGGAGATTCCAAAGGATGTGTGTGAGGGTGTCGGCAAAACTGAGCAGCAGTTGGGCAACTAACCCACAAGCCAAATTCAGCCCTCTATCCATTTTTGTAAATGATGTTTTTTTATTGCATTCTTTATTGGTACAATTTGCATACATCTCACAATCACACATAACATTGGGGAATTTGTACCAATATATGACACAGTCAATTCTCATTTTTACCCACATCCCCACCCACCCACACCTCCCCACCCCCTATATACATGCTCTTTTATTTTCTTTCAGAATCATATTTATTCCTTCCCCTCATTACATCCCCACACCAAATTCCCTTTGGATGACAGTCTTTGTAAATGATGTTTTATGGTATGCAGCCTCATTCACTCATTTGCTGTGGTCTGTAAACACTCTCCTGCTGCAATAGCAGAGTTAGATAGTGGTGACAGATATTGTATGGTTTGCAAAGCCTAAAATCTTTATTCTGTTTTCCCTCAGAGAAACATTCATTGAGCCTTAAAGAGGAATAAACAAGAATGCCTCCTATGTCTTTGGACTGATAATCACCTTCTTCTGAGATGGTGAGACTTTCAGGGAGAGCGCCTTGGTAAGAAGAAATCAAAGTTTGATTTCCCTACAAGGTACATTTCAGATGATTTTTTAAACAACTAAACAAGGAAGTAATGCAGTCTATGAAAAAAATAGGGGAGAGATAAGGACTAGAGATGAAGATGTAGACATGATCTGCAAACTGGAGCAAATCAAAGCCATGTGGTCAAGTGCCATGACTTAGAGCAGAATTTCTTCAATCTTTTTGAGTCTTTGTCTTCCTTCCCATCTCATTGGCTCCATTATTTTAGCTTATTTTCCAGATTATCTTTCCATCCTCTTAGGAACAGGGTAACCAGGGCGGGGGGTGCTCAGACTTTTCTGTTCTCTCTCCACACTTATTCCCTAGATCTGTCCTCCCAAACTATCTATTAAGGTGCCTGGGGGTTGTGGTACAAACTCTCAGGGACATCATGGGATATTTAAAAATTTGAAAGGAAATGTGTCACACACTGCACAAATAACTAGCTTGAGATAGTTTGTAGCTCCAACTTCAGTTTCTGCTATGTTCCTTTTGATGCAGTCATATCTTTATGAATCTGGGATTCACTGCACTGCTAATGTCTCAGTAGCTTTGTCACAGAACCCTTATGCTCTAAGAAATTCTGCACTTAGCAACTCTTTTTACTAAGTAGTTAAATCTAGACCTTCCCCAAGTTCCTTAAGTCAGTGATATTGGGAGTCTTATGTACTGTCTATTCCTTCTTTCTTTTTCCTCTAGACCTTCATTCATAGGCAAAGACTAGAGCTCAAAGAATTTGGGGTTGGATTTCCCAATTTAATTCATAAAATATTTCTTCTTTCATACATTCAGTTATTTAGCAAACGATTATCAAAGGATTCTAGAATAGAGCTCATAGGACTTTGGTGATCACTTTATGATCCATTTTGTCCAGTCTTCATTTTAGAGATATTGAAACTAATTTTCATATCACCTAATTCACAGTTGTTTTGCACATAAATGAAGATAGTACAGAAACTTGTGCCCCACAATTTGTTTTCTCTGGTGCACTAAGGACTCAGCTGAACCCTTTCTCATCCCATCTATTGTTTGTATACCACTGACACAAAAGACTGTGCTGATTAGATGCTATTTCAAGAACAAATGGTGCCAGTACTATAGACGAGAAAGAAGCTTTCCTTCATCTCACTCTCTTTCCACTATTTCTTAGAAGCTCCAAAGGGTAACTTCCTTGAACCTGGAGCTCATTTTACAGTCACAGTTTCTATGCAGAATCTCCAGTAGCTCCATCTTATTTATGTCCATTGTCCACCAGCTTTGTGAAAAGCTTCTACTGCCACAGCTCACCAAGAGCTCACAATGCTTCCGACCTACACTGCTCCAAACCATGGTTCATTTCCACACAGTGGCAGGGTGAGGGGCTTCCTTTCTGACTCTTCATTCACATCTCCTTTATTTAGTGCTTCAGTCAAATTTTCATGGAGCATTGTTATGTATCAAACAGTATACTAAACACTAGGAAGCACTAGGAAAGCAGAACTCTAGAGTATTTAACATGGACTCTAGCGGCAAATTGCTTAGATTCAAATCCTGATTTTATTATCTACCATCCATGTAACCTTGGGAGAATTATTTAGTTTAAACTTAGTGTTTCAACTTTTCCATATTTCAAAGGTGGCAATAATATAACAGCAGTTAACTTACAGAACTTTGGTGAGGATTAAATGAATGAATGTGTATAATTTCTAAGAACAGTGTCCAGAATATAATAAGCACTAAATAAGTGGTAGTTGTCATTATTATTAATAGTAGCAAAGCTTCATTAAAAATAGAAAAAGACATGGCTCTGCAGAGAATGTTTGGGCCAAGTAAAAGTAGGAATATAAATGCACTCCGCAGCACAAAGGCAGGCCATCCATGCAAGAGAGAACACAGTGCACAGTGGGAGTTATTATTAATAAAAGCTTATGCAACAAACAAAACAGACATGGTCTCTACTTTTATTGAGTTGATCATGTAGTAAACAATGGGGAAATTTTTACTTGATTCTCAAAGAAGCTTTTATTCTTCTCTGAATTGTATTTGATCTATTAAAAATTGTTTTGCCTGTATCTCTCTCTTTTAACCAATTACTTAAATCCAGGTCAAGTGACCTGTGTCAGTAAGAGTTCCATCAGGAAACAAATGGCACTAGAACTAGGAAATTGAAGAAAATGTAATAAACGACTAGTTAAAAATGTGTAAGCAGAGTCTAGAGAAAAAGTGAAGGATAATGTAGTCCCTGAGGCTAGAAAAAGAAGAAAGATTTTATCCCCCAGGTCTGAAGAGGGAAGAAAAAGAAATTTCAAAAGTCTATGGGTGTAGCTCAGTGATAGAGCATGTGTTTAGCACAACTACAAAGTGAGACCCTGTCTCAAAAAAAAAAAAAATCTGAACAATATCCTAGAAAAAGGCAGTGAGGCTCACTATTCCATAAGGCCTAACAGAAAGACGCTACTAGGCAAGACAAGAAATTAAATGGCAAGGGGGGAAATAATAATAAAAGAGCCAACTACAGGGGCCAGAGACTTAGCTCAGTGGTTCCAGAGCCTGCCTGGAAAACACAAGGTTCCTGGTTCAATCCCTGGTAACCACATACAATAATGCCAGGTGTGGTGACTCATACCCACCAGCAATCAGTACCACACACCACAGTGCCAGGCATGGTGGCTCATGCCTGTAAGCCCAACACTCAGGAGGCAGAGGCAGGATGATTGCTGTGAGTTCAAGGCTTGCCTGGGCTACATAGTGAGCTCAGGGCCAGCCTGAACTACAAAGCAGGACCCTGTCTCAAAAACAAACAGCCAAACAAACAAAAACAATGTGCCATATCAAGAAACACATTTAATTCAGAAATAAATACATAGATTGAAAGTAAAAGAATGGAAAACAATTCTTCATGCAACAAGAACCTGAAAAAAAGCAAGAGTAGCTATCTTATTGCTGACAAAGTAGATTTCAATCCAAAACTAATTAAGAGAGACAAAGAAGGTCACAACATCCTTATAAATGGAACAATCCAAGAGGAGAAGGCAATCATAAATACATATGCACCAAATGCTAATATACCCAGCTATATAAAACAAATATTAATGGACATGAAAAGCCAAAGGAGCACTAATACAATAACAGTGGGGGTCTTCAAAACCTCACTGTCACAAATAAACAGATCAAGTAGACCAAAATAATCAACAATGAAATACTAGAAATAAGCCAAACTTTTGAACTAATGAACGTAATAGATGTCTACAGAGTATTCTACCCCACAAAATCAGAATATATACTCTTCTCTGTTGCACATGAGTCATTCTCCAAATCAGATCACATTTTAGTTCATATAATTTGTTTAAGTAAATGCAAAAGAATTGAAGTTATCCCTTGTATATTAACAGATCATAGTGCCTTGAAATTGGAGAACAGTTGGAAAAACTGGGCTTTAACCTACCAAAGGCTAAAGCTAGACCTATCTCTTTCACTATATACTAAACTAAAATAAAAATGGATTCGAGACCTAAATTTTAAAACAGAACCACTAAGCCTACTGAGAAATAAGTTAGGTAGAACTCTTGGAGACATTGGTTTAAGGAATGACTTTATAAACAAAACTTCTATAGCACAAGAACTAGCAGAAGGAATTAACAAATGGGATCTCATCCTATTAAAAAGCTTCAGCACAGAGAAAGAAAGCATTGGCAGAGTGAAAACATTCAACAATATGGGAAAAAATTTTACCACCTGTTTCTCAGATAAAGGGCAACTATCTAGAATATATAAAGAGCTTTAAAAAATCAGCCCCCCAGCCGGGCGTGGTGGCTCACACCTGTAATCCCAGCACTGGGGAGGCAGAGACAGGAGAGTTCCTGAGTTCGAGGCTTGCCTGGGCTACATAGTGAGCTCAGGGCCAGCCTGAACTACAAAGTGAGACCCTGTCTCAAAAAAAAATCAGCCCCCCAAATTAAAAACCCTGTTAAAACATGGGCATCTGAAGTGAAACAGACCCTTTTCAGAAGAAGAAGTAAAAGCAGCTAAGAAGCACATGAAGAAATGCTCAATATCACCAGTCATTCAAGAGATGCAGATGAAAACAACTCTGAGATCTCATCTCACTCCACAAAGAATGGCTGCTATCTCAAAATTAGCCAGCAACAACGTTGGTGAGGCTGAGTGGAGAAAACCAGGGAGAAAGCCAGGGAGAGTGGAACCCTTCTCCACTATTGGTGGGAATGTAAACTTGTATAACCACTATGGAAATCAGTGTGGAGATTCCTCAAAGAACTAGGACTCATGATCCCATTTGACCTTATCATTCCCCTGCTGGGGATACACATGATAGAACTACAAGATTCATATCACAGTGATATATGTGCACCCATATTTATAGCAGCTCAGTTTGTGATAGCTAAATGTTGGAAACAACCTACATGTCCATCAACTGGACATTGAATAAAGAAGATGTGGGTTTTTTAAATAAAATAGAGTATTACTCTGCCATAAAGAATGATAAGTTTGAGTCATTCATATTCAAATGAACATACCTTGAGGATATACTCATAAAGTGAAATAAATAGGTCACAGATATATAAATACTGTATCTTCTCTGTGGTATGAGAAAGTGAAAATGTAAATGAATTCTAGAAGGTATGATACATATTGTAAAATAGAAAATATTCTAAGGGAAATGGGGGGTAGGGGTAAATAACAAGGGGAAAGAAAAATTGTGATGGAAAAAAGAAAAACAAAGCTTATGTATATAAGGGGTGGAGAGCTGTAGGGTAGACAGGAGAATGGGATAAAATGATAATTAAGTCATGTCCTATACTGGTACAAATTCTCATTGTTGAATGTGATCATGATGTGCATATAAAATGAACCAATAAAGATACAAATATTAAGAAAAAGATATATCATGCACAGGTTCAAATTCTCAATGATGAATGTGATCATAATGTATACCCAAAATGTACCAATAAATTTAATAAAGGAAAAAAGTCTTAGTGAGGCAATTAAGAAGTAGTCTTATGGGATCTCATCAGTCTTCTTGTATTAGTTCCTTTCTTGTCACTAGGGCAAAATACCCAACAATTGCAATTTAAAAGAGAAAATTTTTATTTTGACTCACAGTTTCAGTAGATTCTTTCCATAGTTAGCCAGATACAAGGCAGAAATAGCATGGCAGAACCTTATGGCAGAGAGAACTGGTTCATTGCTTGGAAGCAAGGAAGAAGAAAGAGATAAAAGAAGCCAGGGAGAGTACACCTTTCCAAGCTACACCCCTGGTTACCTACTCCTTCCAACCAGGCCCCTCCTTCTAATGTGAGATTTGGGTGGTACATATTAGATCTAGACAATAATATTCTACACCAGGTCTCCAAATGATGCATGTTCATCTCATTATGTAGTCCACTTCTAAGAGTCAACAAAATTTTAACAGATCCAATACTTCTGCAAAGTCACAAGTCTAAAGTCTTCTCTAAGACGTAAGGCAAACTCTTAGCTGTAACCTCTGAAAGAAGTTTAATAATTACTATGACACAGGGTAAGCATCCCAAAATGGGGAAATATGGACATAGAAAGAAAATGTTCCAAAGCAAGACTGAAACAAAGCAAGGCAAATACTGAGTTCTATGTCACCTTATCCAGCATCTGTGGCAGGTTGTGGTGCGATATTTATTCCACAGGCCTTGTGAAGCCCCACCCCTACGACCTTGTTTGATGCAGTTCACATGGCCTCTTTCTTGGGCTGGTTCTTTTCATTGGCTACATGTTTCCTCAGTAAGTATTTCATATTCCTGACCTTTCCAACTTCCTAAAGTGTTCACTTTATCTCCAACTTCACTCTCACAGATTCATGAATTTTCCTCTTGTCAGCTGCTGGAAGACTTTAACACTATCACACATTTTTTTTTTCCTGGCCTCCCATATCTTCTTCTTTAATTTTAATGGAAGCATACACTCTTGTATTCTGCAGGCTTGAAAAGCTGGCACCGTATACATACGAAGGTCAGCTACCAAACTGGGAAGTAGTCAGTTCCCTTGAATCATGGTCACAGTGTCTTCTGAGTGCCTGGATGGCTAATCTCAGGGATAAAATTCACTAAATGCCCCTGAATGACCAGACATCCCAGAGACTCTCTTCTAGGATTCATTTTCACACCTCTGAGCCTGTAATGGTAAGGATATTGCTGATTTTTTAGATGACCTCAAAATATCTTTCTTCTTGACCCTGTACAAAGTTCTTAGCTTGTTTTTAATGCAAATCTTTTCAGCAAACACTCTCCATGGCCTCAAACTTTTTTTTGGCTGAACTATCGCTTTTTAAAAATCATTCAGCTTAGCTTTTTGCTTCTGCTTTTCACTAAAAATCAGGCTAAAGCCGGGCATGGTGGCTCATGCCGGTAATCCTAGCACTTGAGAGGCAGAGACAGGAGGATTGCTGAGTTTGAGGCTTGCCTGGGCTGCATAGCGAGTTTAAGGCCAGCCTGAACTACAAAGCAAGACCCTGTCTCAAAAAAAAAAATCTGGCTAAAAACAGCCAGGAGTATCTGTTCAACTGAACAATGGGTTGTTTTGATTAATTAGTCTGCCACACTTAGTCTACCACAAGGTTCCACACATAGACAAAATACAAATTTTCTGGTGGAACATAACACACATGGCCTCTAGTCCAACTGCCAATGGAATCCTTGTTCCCAACTAAAACCTCCTGAGCCTGGTATTTACTGTCTATATTCCTTTCAGCATTCTGGTCTTCTAAGCTGTGGCTGATATTGCATATCAAACAATATTCACATCATTGTAGAGCTTCTCCAGCTCACCTCTCCACACATTTCCAAACTCCTGCAAACTAGTTCCAAAGATTTCTGAAATATATGGTCCAGTACAGCCACAGGGATAATACCACATCTGGTACCAATCTTCTATAGTCACTTTCGTATCTCTGGGACAAAATACCTAATACTCAAGTTTAAAGAGTAGAGTTTTATTTGGGATCACAGTTTAAATGTGTTCAGCCCATGGTTGTTGATTCCAAAGCAGAAATGGCATGGCAGAATGACATAGCAAAGGAAAGCATGGTGCTCAGGAAGCACAGAAGAATAGAGGAGCCAAGGATGAGAATACACCCTCCTAGTCATACCTCCACTGATTTGCCTCTTCTGACCAAGCTCCAAATCCAGATGTGAGATTTTGGAAAACACTTTAGATCTAAACCATAACATTCCACCACTTCGTTGTAATTCCTTAAGTGCTTTGAACTTTAGGGATACTGGGGGAAATTTAGGCAGTGATATCGTAGGTTCTCATTTGGATTCTATATTCTTTCTTTTTCCCACATTCATAGATCCTGCAATCCAGTGAATACCTGGGACTGAGGAACATAAATCACAAAACTGAGAAGACTCTAAAGAAGAGAGTTGGATAGGAGGACTACAAGGGAATCAAGGGAAGACACCACAAGATGGTTTAGAGTCAATGCAATGAGTTAGTACAAGAAAAATCTAAATGAGGCCCCTAATTGAGCCAAAAACTCCCATCCTAGGAGGGACTAATCAGAAAACCATAATGAGAAGTATCCCAAGAAGACAGACAGAAAACTAATATATTTTGGAAAGCCCTTTGTTTTCTTCAAGTTATACAAATAGCAAAGCCATAAGTTCATGGAGTGAGGTTATCTCTTTGTGTATCATCCTCAGAATTCTAAGTGGTGTAATGGATGGGCTTGATCTGCCAGTCTATTTTATGCTTCTGAAAAGCAAATTTAAAACCATTAACAAGAAAAGGTGGCAATTACAGATACAAGGATGTCTTAACTAGTCTCTAATGTTCCAGATGGGCTACTAATGCCTTTATTGATAAGATTAAGTTACTTCCCAATATGAATGAGAAAACCTTTAGGAAAAAACTTTCTTCCACCTTGAGGGTTTTAGTATAACTGGAAGAGATGTTATTTCCATGACAGTTAACTAAATTCTCATTTACAATAGCTATTTGGCCTTGTTGAATGAGCTTCAAGGATACCCTGGTCCTTTAAAAAGATGTAATAAGTGATATAGATCAAAGGTGTAAGAAAATAAGCCTCTCAAATCAACCTGAGTAGCCCAATACACTTTTTTCTTTTTGGAGATTATGGAGATCTTTTAACTATAGTGTGGGAGTCAGCCCAAAACCAGGATTTAAGGGGAACGTGACTAAGCTGTTGAATTTGAGTTAAGAACTTCTCAAGAGGAAGCTGGGAAAGGTCAAAATCTAAAAATGAGATGGATCTGGGGAGGAGCAAGAGAAGAAGGAGAGAGGAAGCATGAGGCAGGCTAGGCTTAGCAAAGCAGGGAGACCGGAGAAAACTGGGTTGTAAGAGGCATAAGCCAAGGTAGACAGAGAAGAGGTCCTGGTCAAGGGCAAAAATTGAAGTTTAAGAAAGGCCTCAGTTGATTGGAGTCTGCTGAACTCCATTTTTTTTTCCCTCAGTGTCTTAATTATACAAATTAAAGAGACCCTCCCAAGTTAGCTATTTTAACTTCCTTTGTTCTAAGGCATGATACAAATTTTGACTGACTTATCCTAAGATCCCCTAAAAGAGATTGGAATTCACTATCTATCCCCCTTCCTTTAAGTTCCACACTGAAAGAAGAATTTAACAATTAGGATGGCATTGGTAACTCATATGCTTAGCCAGGTCACATCATTTGAGAAGGAGATTGAGGTACTTATGTTTTCCAAAATAAAAATGTCCTAGATAGAAGAAGTGAGAAGGCCCTTATCATATATTAAGACCACCATCTAATACTCCACTTGCCCAGACAATCTTGAAAGACAAAAGAAATACAGGTGCAGTAACTTGCTAAACAACAGGATAGCCTTGTCAAAGAAATCAAAACCTGAATTATCTAAGATAAATGAAAAGAAAAGAGCACAGGATGAAGAGAAAGACTTTCCTTGTAGGCCAAAAGCAGTCCCCAAGAAGAGAAGAAATAAGTATTTTTCAGTATACTCTTGCCTTCTAGAGTCTCAAAAGGATGCAGGGCTCATCCAGACTTTGTCCAATTCACAACAAAGTGCCTCAAATGAGGTTTTATTCTGTTGAAATGTCAGTAACAAGGAGTTCCTTAAAAGTAGGTAACTCCCTGAACCAAAGTAAGACTGGAGTTGCTATAGACTAAGAAGGAAGAGCATATAACTTTGGTCTTGTCTCAGCTATACAGTTTTCATTTTCTGTAACTATTACAACACTTGCAGTGCAGTCGGGGAGGTTGGGATATGGTCGTTTCTGTGCCACTGTCATGGGGTCATTAGTATGCGATGTTGTTTTGGCAGCTGAGACAAGAGTTCCTTCAGGAGCTTCCTTTGCAGCTGTTGCTGGTTGTCTGTTAACTGTGTAATGTCCACAAAAGTTCATGGAAGTTTCTAGTAGATAAAGAATAAAAAGGCAAGAGAGGAGACAAAGATGGGGAGGAAGGAAGTCTAAGCAATAAAGATTCAAATTAAACAATGTTGAGTGTGATTGTGAACTGTATATAAAGTGTACCAATAAAGAATTCAATTTTAAAAAGATTCAAAATTTTTAAAAAAAGAAGCCAAAAAAAAAAGCTTGTCATAGTGGTGAATGCTTACAATTCCAGCATTCTAAGAGGCTGAGGAAGGAGGTTCACAAGTTCAACCCAAGGTGGGTCAACTTAGTAACTTATTAAGACCCTGTCCCAAAATTAAAAGGTGATAGGAGTGTACTTAGTGCAGAGGCCCTGGCTTCAACCTCTAGTACCTCAAAAAAAAAAAAAATCTAGCCAGGCATGGTGGCTGATACCTGTAATCCCAGCACTTGGGAGGCAGAGGCAGGAGGATTGCTGGGAGTTTGAGGCTTGCCTGGGCTACAGAGTGTCTCAAAAAGAAAAAAAATCTAGGCAAGAAAATGGTGCCACTTTCAATGTTTTACAAGAAATGTTAACCTCAACTCATTTTGGGGCATTACCAGTTTACATCCTTATTACTTTGACCACTTGGTAAGAATTGGTATGGAGTATATGCCTTATGAAGAATGCTTCCTGGCAGTGGCCCTCCCAAAGATAGCAACAACATGCAATGTGATAGGCTTTTTCCCAAGTTTCCTCTGGCCAGTGCTTCAAACTTAGAAACAGCAAGTTTTTTTTTATTACTGAAACTGCAGCCAGCTGCAGAAAGGGAGGCAAAACTGAACAAATATGCTAGAACAAAGCTTTTCTGTCTGTCAAGCCCCACCCTTTCCCCATCCTGACTACTAGCCAGCCACTCCCTGAACAAGGAATTCACATACATGGGCCAGCAGCCAAGTTGAGAGCTGAGAAACACCTGTATGTATAAGGAAACACACTAGTCTCCTTCACAGAGGCTACTAATGTGAGAGATTCACAGTTTTGCATTTCCCTGTCCAGTAGCAGATTACAGGCTTAGTTATCCACAAGGAGTCATTAGGCAGCTACTCTGGGACATCCTTAGTGAATACAAAAATGAATAACACCCAGCTATAAATACAGAACAGATACACTTAGCTTTACATGTATACAGTGACCCTCACAAAAGAGTTAAGACCCAAATAAATGCCTAAAACAGGTAACTTTTATATATTTCAAACAGGAAACACATTTGTTAAAAAATGACTAACAATAGGGTCTATTGCAGCTAGGGGCAATAAATTCTAGGGAAGGTCACTAGAAGGTATATAGAGGGATATAAAACTTGAGGAAGATAAGGGTTTTTTTTAGTAAGTTTATTTATACAGACCCATTATAACATCAATCCCCAGTCACCTGGTGATAAGGGTTATCTTTTCCTCTTGGTACAAAGCAAGCATCCCTCTTACAGGAATTTTTATGGCTCCCTACAGGTAAGAAGAGGTGGTTCAGGTTGCTCTGTCTCAATCTATGTTTCTCAAATGACTTCAACTTGAAATAATTGATATGCTCAATGGGCATATTTTGGGCTTGCATGACCTCGACTCCTTCACATTCTGTATAGCAGGTGCAATGCTAGGTGTTAGGCACTATGAATTTAGTATGAAGAAGAGAAAAGATGTTTCTGCCTTCGTTTGACCTCCTAAAGATACCTTGAAAAACTCAGAATAGCCAACTCTGACCTTTGGTCACAATGGAGTGAGAATCTCAGAACAGAGGTTGTTGCACATTCACCATCTATACTTCCTATTCACTCTCTAAACCACTGCATTCTCCTATTCATTCCACTGAAACCACCCTGGAAAAATGTCACCAAAAACCTTCTTCTTACCATAACAAACGTGTCAATTTTGTCCTCATTTGCATTGAACTCAGGAGCATCTGATGACACTGTCTGCTGCCCATGTGCCAAAACTATCTTTTCATGCCTTTGGCAACATTAACCCTTCTGGTTCTCCTGCTAAGTATCTGAATGGGAGGTCAGCTAATTAAAACTTTTCAGTCTTACACTCCATATTTTTTATAATTAGATTGTAGACTATTGAAAGTTGTGAACTTTTACATTAAATAAATTTATTAGAAAAGAAAATAATTTAGGATCTAAAAAAGGAATATTAATGCATTAACTTAAGTCTGAGGGCTGGGCATTTAGCTCAGTGGCGCCGTTCCTACCTTGTAAGCACAAGGACTTCAGCGCCATCCCCTGTGTCACCACCAAAAAAAAAAAAATCTAGCTCTAATTCTCTCTAGCTGTCAAATAAACTCTACTGTTCAATGACCCAAATCACTAAGAAGAGAACAATGGATATTACCAGCACTAGTACATTCTCGATACCTCTGTGTGTGTGTGTGTGTGTGTGTGTGTGTGACTATGCAATAAAATCCTAGACAGCAAGCAATTTTTTCTGAGTATTCCACAAAATGAGCACATGTTTGTAGTGAACTTTAACTTGATAAAAAAGTGATGTCATATGATGTGAGAAGCACGTGAAGCCCAAAGTCACATGATCCTAAAAGAGCCAATGGTTCTTCTCTTTCTCCCTTGTTGTTGGATTGTGCGTGATTGCTTCGGAATCGTAAGGGGTTCTGGAGATCTCATCTGCAGAGAAGGAGGAGAAAAGGATAGAGGAATCCCTTACTTTAAATAAAATTAAAGAGATATATAAAGTGCAGGGAATGGTGCAAAATTTTGTAGAAAAGAACAACTTGAATAAGGGTGCAGCAGCATAAGAGATGAATCTGGTTAAAGACAATGCTGTGCACATTTCCATGAAATTTCCAAAAGGAGGGAAAAGTAAGTATCATTGGACAGATTTCTTATTAAAGCTGCATGAAAAAAGGAAGATTCCATTGAGCAATAATTGGCAGTGACTGAGTTACTGATAGTGAGTCAGGCTACACTATAATCCTCCTTTCTCCTCTTCCTCACACCAGTCATGAAGGTTTTCAAAGGTAAGTGCAGGTGAATTTGTTTTTTCTTCATATTGTGTATTTACTGTATCATTTTATATTATATAACAGTATTGTAGTCATTTATGTGAATATTTTTGTGTTGTGGAATGAATCATCTGAGTTTCTATTATTTCCTATATGGAAATTCACTTTGATATACACATGCTTTGGAAATCAAGAATGTTTCTAGAATGAATAATGCTCACAAGCCAAGGTTTTACTATATACATCTACAATCATGAGTTGCTTTACAATGCAGCTCCTCAATGAAATGTTATTATTTGGTGCCTGACTATATATTTACATACATATATATATACATACATACATACATACATACATACATACATACATACATACATACTTACTTACATATACTTTTTAAAACTAAGGATTAGGAGTACAAAAATGGCCCAAACTTTTCCAGAGGTTCAAAGGCTGGTGGTGGGGGAGCAGGAAAGCTTTTGTGGATGAGCTGATAACTGTCTTGAGATCTGAGCAAGTATTCAACAAGCTAATGGAGGGAATGCGACTCTGTGTCAAAGCTGGTAGAATATCACCCACCAAAGTTGCTGGGAGTGCTTTATGGTTAAGATGTGGAGCTGGGAGTAAGGATGCAGGACTCAGGCTGAGGCCAGAAAGGAAGATAAGAGCCAGATCAAGGTGACATTATTGGAAAAGCAAATTTCAAATTTTTATGAAGATGGAGGGGCAATGGACATGATTTTCTTAGAAGAGGGCTATTAATATGGTTCATCATCTTTTTACATGTGTTAATTATTTTTATTTGCACTGGGTTACTTACCTTTTACTAATTAATCACTTTATATGTTTCGTATCATAATTGGAAAATTGCATGTCTGGTATTACAGATGTTTTCTCTTATTCTTTATGTTTTATTTTCATTTATATTGTAAAGAATATTTTTGCCAAGGATATCTGTAGTATCATTTGAATGTGTGTGTTGGTCTTTAGTAAATTCAAGGAATTAGTTTTGTGTTGAAAGATTTCTTGACTATCATTAAGAAGTCAACCACATGATACTCTATCTAGAAGACCCTAAAAACTCCACCAAACAACTGCTAGACTTAATCACCAAATTTAGTAGCATAGCTGGATACAAGGTCAATGCTCAAAACTCAATCACATTTTTATACACAAATAATAGATTGATGGAGAAAGACATTGTGGACTCAGTCCCTTTTACAATAGCATCCAGAAAAATTAAATATCTAGGAGTCAATCTAACAAAGAACATAAAGGACCTCTACTCCAAAAACTACAACACTGTGAAAAAGGAGATTGAAGAGGATATCAGAAGATGGAATGACAGCCCTTGTTCCTGAATAGGAAGAGCCAACATCGTCAAAATGGCTTTACTCCCACAAATACTATATAGATTCAATGCAATCCCAATCAAAATCCCAACAGCATATTTCACAGATCTAGATAAAATCATCCAAAAATTCGTCTGGAGCCACAAGAGCCCTAGAATAGCAAAAGCAATTCCAGGAAACAAGGAGATGGCCAGGGATATCACTATCCCCAACTTGAAACTTTACTACAAAGCCACTGTGATAAAAAAAACGGCATGGTACTGGCAAAGAAACACACCTGAAGATCTGTGGAACAGATTAGAAGACCAAGAAACAATTTCAGATACACTAAGCCATCTATCTTTGACAAAGGAGCCAAACATCCTCAGCGGAGGAAAGCCTCTTTAACAAATGGTGCTGGAAAAACTGGGTTTCAAACTGACTGAAGTTAGATCCACCTCCTCCACCATGTACTAAACTAAAATCAAAATGGATGAGAGACTTAAATATTAAAACAGAGACACTAAACCTTCTGCAAAACAGGTTAGGTAAAACTCTTGGAGACATGGGCTTAGGGAAAGACTTTATGAACAAAACCTGTATAGCATGAGAACTATCAGAAGAAAACAAGAAATGAGATCTCTTTCTATTAAAAACTTCTGCACAGCAAAAGAAACCATCAGCAGAGCAAAAAGGCAACCAACAATACGGGGAAAAAAATCTTTACCAGCAATTCCTCAGACAAAGGGCTACTATCTAGCATACATAAAGAACTTAAAAAATTCTGTCCCCCCCAAATTTAAAGATCCAATTCAAAAATGGGCATCTGAAATGAACAGACACTTTTCAGAGGAAAAAGTAAAAGCAGCTAAGATGTATATGAAGAAATGTCAATGTCACTGGCCATTCAAGAGATGCAGATGAGGGCCGGAGGGTTAGCTCAGTGGTTCCAGCGCCGGCCTCGCAAGCGCAAGGACCTGAGTTCGATCCCCGGTAACCACATATAATGCTGGGTGTGGAGACATGCCCACCAACAATCAACACCGCATACCACAATGCCAGACGTGGTGGCTCACGCCTGTAATCCCAGCACTTGGGAGGCAGAGACAAGAGGATTGCTGAGTTCGTGGCGGCTTGCCTGAGCACCATAGTGAGCTCAGGGCCAGCCTGAACTACAAAGTGAGACCCTGTCTCAAAAATAAATAAAAAAAAAAGAGATGCAGATGAAAAAAGCTCTGAGATTTCATCTTACTCCACAAAGAATGGCTGCTATCTCAAAATTAGCCAGCAACAAATGCTGGCGTGGTTGTGAAGAAAAAGGAACCCTTCTCTACTGTTGGTGGGAATGTAGGCCAGTACAACCATTATGGAGATCAGTATGGAGATTCCTTAAAAAACTATTATTAGAGGTTCCATTTGACCCTGCCAATCCCCTGCTGGAGATATACACAAAAGAATTGCAAGATTCCTATCACAGTGACATATGTGCAACCGTGTTCATAGCAGCTCCGTTCATGATAACTCAATCTTGGAAACAACCCAAATGCCTATCAACTCTAGACTGGATAAAGAAGATGTGGGTTTTTTATAAAATGGAGTATTACTTTACCATAAAGAATGATGAGATTGAATCATTTATACTTAAATGGATGTACTTTCAGGACATACTCATAAGTGAAGTAAGTAGGTCACAAATGTGCAAATATTGTATATTTTATCTGATATGAGAAACTGAAGCTATAAATGTGTTCTAGAATGCATGATTGATATTGTGAAAAAGTAAATTCAAAGGGTTATGGGCTTAGGGGTAAATAATGAAAGAAAAAATTGATGGTTAAAAAAAGAAAAAATGCTTGTGTATATATGGGTAGAGGCAGGTAGGGTGGGTAGAGGAAGGGGAAAAATGAGAATTAAGTTGTGTCATATACTAGTACAAGTTCGCAGAGTGGAGTGTAATTGTGATGTGTATATATAATGTAGCAATAAAATGTAAAATAAAAAAAAGAAGTCAACCAATAACAAATGCTGTAGAGGCTAGTAGAAAAAAGGAAACTTTCTTCACTGTTGATGGAAATATTGTTTGATACAACAAATATAGAAATCATTATGGAAACTCCTCAAAAACTTAAAACTAGAGTTGCATTTGATGAGTTATTCCACTTGTTTGCATCTTCCTGAAAGATTTAAAACCATCATATCATGAGAATATAAGCACATCCATATTTATAGAACTACAATTTCTAATCACTACATTTTGGAAATAGCTCAGATGCCTGTCAACAGATGAATGGATAAAGAAAATATAGTTTTTATACACAAAGGACTACTACTCTGCCATAAATAAAGATAAACTCAAGACAATTTTAGGTAAATGGATGCACCTTGAGGACACACGTTTAAGTGCAATAAATTGGAAATATATGTTTAGATATCATATTGTTTCTCTTGTATAAGAAATGCAAAGTTTAAATAAGGAGGAAAATAAAGGATGGGTATTGGGAAGGGGGAAAAATATGCTTAAATGGGAAGGAGAACAAGGGAGGTTGGGAAGTAAAGGAAGGAAATATGTATAAAATAAATGGAAGAAAACAATGGAGACAAAGTTTTGTAGATGGGATGGGGAAGAAGGTTTGAAGGGAAAGGAGAAGGAGAATGGAAAAAAATCAAGATATATGATGTACATATACAAATTCCTTATGAATGTGATCACTGTGTATAGGTAATATGTATCAATAAAAATACAAATTAAAGGAAATAAAATGAAACTAAAATACATTTCTAGTTCCTGAAGAATGAAAGATAAAGGAGGAGGAAGAGAAGAAGAAAAAGAAGAGAGAAAGAGAGAAAAGAAGAGAGAAAGAAAGAAAGAAGGAAGGAAGAAAAAGAAAGAAAGGAAGGAAGGAAAAAAAGGAAGGAAGGAAGGAAGGAAGGAAGGAAGGAAGGAAGAAAAAGAAAAGAAAGAGAAAGAAAGAAAGAAAGAAAAAGAAAGAAAGAAAGAAAGAAAGAAAGAAAGAAAGAAAGAAAGAAAGAAAGAAAGAGAAAGAAAGAAAGAAAAAAAGAAAGAGAAAGAAAGAAAGAAAGAAAGAAAGAAAGAAAGAAAGAAAGAAAGAAAGAAAGAAAGAGAAAGAAAGAAAGAAAGACAAAAGCTCTTTGGTTCAATACTTTGTTACTTTTTGATATTCACAATATCGAAGAATATATTTTTAAAAACTCTAAACATACTATAGAAAAAATTAGAATTTATAATCATTTCATTTAATTCAACATTTGCAGTGTTATTCTTTGTTGTTGTTGTTGTTGAGACAGGGTCTCACTTTGTAGTTCAAATTGGCCCTGAGCTCACTGTGGAGCCCAGGCAAGCCTCGAACTCCACAATCCTTCTGCCTCTGCCTTCCGAGTGCTGGGATTATAGGTGTGAGACACCACACCCAGCATTGTGGTATGTGGTACTGATTGTTGGTGGGCATGAGTCACCACATCTGCTACTGTTGTATGTGGGGATTGAACTCAGGACCTTGCTCTTGCTAGGCAGGTCCTGGAACTACTGAGCTACATCTCCAGCCCTGCAATGTTATTCTGACTGGAGAATAAATTGGAATATATTTTAGCACTCTCCAAATTTTTTTTTTTTTTTTTTTTGCTTTTTGAGACAGGGTCTCGCTTTG
>PVIC010030417.1:0-21935 GCA_004025085.1 Thryonomys swinderianus
CTAAAGGCAGTGAAGAAACATAGGAAAAATGTTCAACGTCACTGATCATTCGAGAGATGCTGATGAAGACAACTCTGAGATTCCATTTTACTTTAGAAAGAAGGGCTGCTATCAAGAAACCAGCCAATAAATGCTGGTGAGGCTGTGGGGAGAAAGAAACCCTTCTCTACTATTGGTGGGAAGGTAGACTGATGCAACCACTGTGGAGATCAGTGTGGAGATTCCTCAGAAACTAGGATTAAAGGTTGCATTTTACGCTGCCGGGTAGATTCATGGAAGAATTAAAATTGTCCTATTTAACACAGAAGTGTAAATATCATGTTGTATGAGAAACTGAAGGTATAAATGAGGCCCAGAATGTGTGAGAAACTGAAGGTATAAATGAGGCCCAGGATGTATGACAGATATTGTGAAATAGAAAGAAAATCTTCAAAGGAAAAGAGGAAAACAAAGAAGAGAAAGAAAAAAACTTTGATGATTAAAAAGGAAAATGTGAAAACAAAGCTTATGTTTATGGGCTTGAAGGGTTTGGAGGGAGGGCAGGGGAATGGAAGAAAATAAGAATCAACATAGATCAGGTACAGATACAAATTCTCAAAGATGAATGAGATCAAAATCCTTAAAAGAAACTCAATAATCTCAATAAAGGGAAAAGGAAAACAAAGGCCCTACCTGTGACTATGTCTTCCAGAGTTTTACCCATTTTGTCATACACCAAATTAAGTGTCTCTGTTGTAATATTTAGGTTTTGATTAACTTCCCCACCACCACATGCTGAAACTCATCTCTTACAGCTTATAGTGAATAGCTCACATTAACATTAAGCTAACGTTATCAGCCAGAGATTGTTGACACACTGCCCTTCTCCCTGGTTAAAATGCACTGAGCAAGATCCTTCTTTTGACAGTTTGACATGTCGGGCTCCCAATTTTTTGACATTTGTTTTGCATTTGGAAGCCACGGTATAACCTCTTCACTGCAATGTCAGTTTTTCTGAATTATCTTCGCCAGGGCGCATTTCCAGGTTCGGATGAAACCTTTGCTTTTTGAGTCAGTTATCTTTCTTCTTGCTTATTTGTCTCAAGATGGACATGTCTCTTTCTTGTATATAAAAAAGGAAATAAATAAAGCAAGCAAGCTTCAGAATTTATCCCGATCTGAAAAGGTCACAGAGAAACCTGAAGTGTTTCAAGACTCAACATGCCACTGAGAAATTTCCAGAGCAGCAGCCTGTGGATTGCTTTAAAAGAACCTTTTAGGGTCAAAGTAAGTCTGTTCCTAACTCACTTTTCTTATTTTGAAGATTGTGCAAACACAGAACTTAACAAAAAAGAGCAAGGGCTTCATTTCTCTGATTAAGTACTAACAAACTGAACACACACTATCTGGCATGTGTGAGTTTTTTGAAATCTCATTAAATATTAAACAGAAATATTCCCATTGGGCTGGACATCTAGTTCAGTAGTTCCGGCGCCTGCCTAGCAAGCGCAAGTTCCCTGGTTCAATCCCCGGTAACTACATACAATAGCGGTTGTGGTGTCTCAAGCCTGGTAATCCCAGCACTTGGGAGGCAGAGGCAGGAGGATTGCTGAGTTTGAGGCTTGCCTGCGCTACATAGTGAGCTCAGGGCCAGCCTGAACTACAAAGCGAGACTCTGACTCACAAAACTTCAGTCAGAGATTGTAGTGATGAACTAATTAAAAGAAGATAGTATTAAGCAGATTTATCTGACTGTGTAGCTCTAGTCTAAGTATCGCAAAAAGGGACTACTCTCCCTTCCCGCGCGCCCTCTCTCCCCCCCGTGCTAGTGGGTCCTGTGTTTTACACAGAGGAAGTGCTCAGTGAGTGTCCGTGGAGTAGAGGAGACCAACAGTCCCATTAAACACACCCTGGACATCAGTGACTATTGACAAACCTTCAGTCTCCGCAGTTTAGTTTTACCTTATGCCACATTTCACCAAATAGTCTCTTCTGGGATGATTTTAGATTCAGTCTGCTGAAAGATATTAGGACTAAAATGGATTTTATTTGTGTGTTCTGCATTTTTCCTACTGAAAAAGATACACATTTATTCACTTAAGAATATTAATCATTCATGGAGGGGTAGTGATTTCATTCGCCTAAAGCCAGATACTTGTGCTTACTGCTTTGTCAGTCAGTGCCAAGTAGTTGCCATAACAACCAGTTTGTTAGTTGGATGCAAAGAAGACTGTTTTTTTTTTCTGGAATAAGAAAGCAACTTCCAAAACAAGAACATACATCAAGATATGAATGTCTTATTCTTGCTATGTTGCCCCATGAAATTCTGCGATGAAAGACACCCAGGCTCCATAATTAAAATCCACACTAGATGTCTCTTCCAGAACTTTCCACCTCTGTTGTAGACAACTAAATTAAATAGAAATTAATAGGCAGTCCGACAGAGATTGGGCCCGCCAGAGAGTCAATGTGGGAGTTGAAATTCCAACCGAATTACGGCTGGAGGTCCATCTGAATGCAAGATAGAGAGGCAACCAGCAGGCCTCCAGCCTCCTCAGAGATAAAGAGCCCCTTGCTGGTAATTAGTGCCCCTGGTCAGTAAGTCCACATGGGCATCAGCAGGTGATCAGAGCACCTGGACCCATCCTCTCAGCCCTTTATCTTTCTTTTAAAAAAAATGCTTTTGGCCGGACGTGGTGGCTCACGCCTGTCATCCCAGCACTCGGGAGGCAGAGACAGGAGGATTGCTGAGTTCCAGGCTTGCCTGGGCACCATAGTGAGCTCAGGGCCAGCCTGAACTACCAAGCGAGACCCTGTCTCAAAAAGCAAAAAAAAAAAAAAAAAAATGCTTTTGTTCTTTCTATGTTAGAGGTTATAGATTAACTAAAGTTCATGATACCCTTGCTATGAGTCTCTCTTCTCTACTGGATTAGTATTAGTTAAACAACTGTAACCTGTAACCATATGGGTTGATTATAGTTTAACCCATACCGTACCCACATTGTGGTCTGGCTGTACGAAATATTCTTGGAGAGCAAATGTCCTTGGCAACCCACTTTCAGGACCCCTCCCGCCCCTCAGGGACTTTCTCTCCATAAATCTTTCCTGCTCTGAACTTCCTTTGTCCTCGAAATTCATTCTTTGATGTTCAGGGGACATGAGCTTAGCGTGCCTGACACCTGACAGGTTGAGAATTATCTTCTCACCTACTCATCATGCTTTCTTCGGCTACTTCATGGCTCAGGCTTTCCTTCTGCTCATCTGGAACCCAGCAGAGGTTCAGATTCTAGTGAGAGGAGAAAAGTCTCTTGGTATCCTGGAGTCCTGAAGGAGATTGTATGAGCAATCTGATATTTAATTCTAACTCCAGTAAGATTCACTTCCTCAAGAGTACTTAGTATCTCTAATTCTTAATTTCTGTAGGGTGCTAGAGCATGAATTGCTCATCACTCTAAATATTACATCTTAATCTTTTCCTCACTATAAAGCATGTATTTTTCTGCCAAGATTTTCATCTTCACATACTGCCCTTCAGATCTGCAAATAGACTTTTTAAAAGTTTTACTGTAGATAGGCTGTTTCTATTTATTCTTCTCTTCGTTAAATTTGGATGATTTTTGCAAGAAAGTTATGGGAATATTTTTCTTTATTACCTTGAAATCACAAATCTTGAAAATGTAAATATGGGGGCCGGGGATGTGGCTCAGTGGCAACATAGCTGCCTTGCAAGCCCTAGTTTGATCCCTGGTACTGCCAAAGAAAAAGAAAAGAAAATGTAAAAGTGGAATTTTTATTCTCTTTTTTTGAGACAAGGTCTTGCCTTGTAGTTCAGGTTGGCCCTGAGCTCACTATGTAGCCCAGGCAGGGCTTTGAACTCAGCAATCCTCCTGCCTCTGCCTCCCCAGTACTGGGATGACAGGCGTGAGCCACCATGCCCTGCACTGTGTGATGTGGTACTGATTGCTGGTGGGCATGAGTCAACATGCCCGGTATTGTTGTATGTGGTTACTGGGCATTGAACCAGGGAACTTATGCTTGCTAGGCAGGTGCTGGAACCACTCAGCTAAATCTCTGGTCCTGTTTTTCATTTTAAAAAGTAGTCAATTTAATAACTTCTCATTATGCATTTAAAATATAGTTTGGTTTGCATAAATTTCTGATTAAAATCTATTAGTACTGACATAAAGTGATTTGTACTTACCCTACAAAGTTCCTCATTTGAATCTATTTGCTATTACATACCATCTTCACCTTAACTTTCAAATCTAGCATTTAAAAAAACCTAAGTTTATCGGTTCCTTAGAACCAAAAATGAAAGCCCCGAAGGTTGGATTTGCTATGTGGAAAATGAGAGAAGGAAGATGGAAATTACAAAAATGAAAGAAGGAAATAGTGGAAATTCTCAGTTTGTTAGACACTTTCAGGCAGTAGGAAATTCCAGTTTCTAAAGCCTGAGAAAAACATAAAGGCTAAAAAAAAAAAAAAAAAAAAGAACACCAAAACTGGGTTAAGTTCCATCATCAAAATAAAAATACAGTCATGTAAGAGAATTGGGAGCCACATTTTGTTCCATTCTGGGCTGCTTCATAGCTCTCGAGCTCTCTGGCAGAGTCAGATTTGACCTGTGTTAACAAAGTAACGAGAGTCCCCTCTTTGAGACCCTCCTGCTCCTCGTTTGTGTGTAGATCACTTTAATTGCAAAGGTTGGAGAAGTAGAAATGGCAAACCAAAGACCACGCCTAGAAACTTCTGGAACATCTGCTGTTGTTGCACTGAACTCTGTGCAGAAATGCACGCAAATGAGCTCTAGGAATTAAGCTCTACCCTCTGCATGATGCCAGTTAACCTGTGGGCCCTGGAAGACTTCACATGTTAGGACCTGAGGCAGCATCGGGCTGGAGACTGGAAAGTGAACAGACTGAACGAAGCGTTGCTGCCACAGACAAGCTAATCTGTTCATCAAAGCAAAGCGGCATAATTCAGTGCGCCTCGGATGTCTCTGGATCCAAGAAGAGAGAAGAATGTGAAAGAAGTTGTTGGCAGTCTGACTGCTTAAATCGGATGCCTGGTCCAATGAGACTTCTACTGAGACCAAGAGGCTCTGTGTGCAGCAGCCAGTTCAAAAACACAGTGAAGGAAAATGTTCTGTTTCCTCTTGATTTCCAGAGATCACCTTAATACAAAATGAGGAACTTCCGCTCATCCAGGTCACTTGCATATTACAATGGATTAAATCAAAGAAGTTTGATGGCAATTTAGAAGCCACTTAGGATTATTCTGTGTGGTGTTATGCCTTTGTTTCAGTTTTAGTTTTGATTCATTTTGTTTGGTTTTTAGACAGGATCTCCCTGTGTAGTTCATGCTGGCCTTGAACTCACAGTAATCCTCCTGCCTCAGCCTCCCACTGATGGAATTACAGGTGTGGGCCATCGCAGTTCTTCTATGTTTTTAAGAAAGAGCGAGTCTCTAATTCACCCCTTACTTTAGCTCAAGATTCCTTGCTTTCCCATTAAATGCCAAAATCAGCAAATACTGTACACCAGATGTAAAATCAGATTTGAGCTAGAGTAGGGAAAACATGTGACAAAAACCAAAAAATCAAAGGGCTGTAATTTAGCTCAAGTGGTATTGTGCCAACCTTGGACACACAGGGCCTGAGTTCAATCCCTGGTACTGAAGAAAAAAAAAAAACTATAAAATCTTAGAAAGTTGAAGTTCACACATTATCTCTTTTCACTCTTTTATTTTATGTATATTTAAATGAGTCTTTATTAATTAAGGAGGGTGGTCTAGGCTAAAATACCTATCTTGAATACCTCAGAAATATGGCTCCTTAACTATGGGTGTTGTCAGAGGACAGATAAATTGAAAAAACCAAAATAATAAACATCCTTATTATCAAAGAAGTTGTCCATCGACATAATCACATAACTATGGGAAACTCTCCGCCCACTTCAACATTCATTCCATGTTCTCAAGTTCTTTCCAGATCTAAGTTCTAAGTAGGATTTCTTTTTCTCTCTAGTTCCTTTTTCCTCTTTATATTTTTTTCTTTTACCCCCTCATTTGTCGGCCAATAAGTTAATGGATTATTGCCTTCGTGGAGAAAAGGTAAACATTTCCTCCTGATAATTTCTAAAATATCCACTTGATTCTTTTCATACATTCTAGTTGTCATAAGAATATGATTCACAATTCTTTCAGAACACGTCTGATGGCTCCAATTTTCGGATCTCCTGTGAATTGTTCCCATTGTCTTATAACTTCAAACATTTCTTTTCAGGCTCGGATTCATTTGAACATCTGACATTTTTATGCACAAAAGCATTTCGGAAGTAGTTGGAGATGCTAAAGAAGTTACCTTCTCACAGGAAGTTGGATGAGAGACAGGGCATATTTGTGCAGGGATTAAATTCATGTAGCTTTGACCTCCCGAGCAGAGCCGTAGTCTTTATGAAAGTTGTTGCATTCTGGATTGCTCGGGGATTCCGGGGCCCTTGCACTCAGAGAGAGATACAGCCATTCATGGTGGTCACTTTTCACTATTGTCCTTTCTTGGCAAATCCTCAGCTCTAGTTCTTGGTCTCCTGAGCATACGATGGCAGAAAGGTTTCCTCAGTTATCAATTCTTTCAAATATCTTTTTGGAGAAAGCAGATTTCAGTGTTAGCTTCATCTGTCTGCGTTTGTCTCCTCCACAGGAGTTTAGCTCTCTCCACCTTCCTGATCTGTTGCCATTCAAATGTTTTTAGTTGGCCTTCCATACTCAAATATGCTAGACTTCTAAAAAGAAATTTAGATGATACAAACTAGTTGCCGTACTGGAAGTAGATGTCTCATGACTTACAACCTCCCTATTATAAATCTTCACATATAAACGCTGTGCAAAATTTTACATAATGAATGATAAGCTGTGTATTTAGCAATTTTCAACAGGCTTGCTTGCCTGTATGATGTCACAAATGTAAGTATTTCTCAAAATGTTCAAATGAAGATGTCTGTTGTATAAAGACGACCTACTTGATTATGGTGCTAAAACTATTTTTGTCATAGCAGAGAAAGAGTAAGGCTGATCCATCGTGAAAGGAATATTTAAAACAAATAAGAGTGTTTATATCTGGATATGACATGTACAGATCAGTAGGTAATATATTATAGAACAGCACTTCTCACTGTGTTTCTCTTAAGAGGTTTCTTACTACACCAAGCTCCACCAGCAAGTTCATGGTCAAGTATATCTAGGAATTCTTGTATTTGTGTCCCCAGCTTGGGACTTGCAATCTATTAGCATTTTAAATGCTCTAAACTATTATACATGGAAAACTTTGCATTTATAAGCCAAATTTTTTCCCACTTCATTGAGAAGAAAGCCATATTTAAAAGTGTATCTATTTATATGGCAAAGAAGTCATTGTCCATAGGATTTATTATAAGCATTTTTGTTCTGGAGGATACTTAAAAACATAACATAGAATCTCTGCCTCCATGGAACTTTTTAAATGCAATTAGAGAGAAAATATGCTCACAGTGAGTTAAATTGAAATATACAATTCAACCTACTTTACAAGAAATTAACACAAAAAGTTATAAGAAGTCATGATTAAAGATGATATTTATTATCCAGTCCTTTGTGATCCAGTAGGGAATGGTAGCAAAATATCAAAATGCATGCCAGGGTTTAATTTAATTAGCATTATGAATTTGCAACATGGAATATAAAGTCTTTGAGGTCAAAATTAGGGAAGGAAAAGCTCTGAAAATACTAGAGAACTGAAACAATGTTGTTTGCCAACCAAGGAAAGGTCACACCACTCTTTATTTATTAACTGAGAAGGTTTAGGGTGCTCCCTGCAAATCCAGCGCAATAAAAATGAAAGTCATTAAAATAGCCTCGCTTCCCTGTGTAACACACCCTGGATGTTACAGGGTCCTTCAAAATAACACACTACAGGTTTTCTTATATATTTCTCATTAACTTTTTAAAGCCTCCTGACTTTGTGGAATCACTGCAGTAAGTTCTAAATGATGTATGAAATGGAAAAGAAAATACAGGTTGTCCTTACTTCTTCCCAGGCAGTAGCATTTCTGATTTTTTTCCCTGCCAAATTACTGTTGGGATTGTCATCCCCTTCTATCTAAACCTTTTAAAGAAACGCAGCACAGCCACATCAATACACCGGGGAAACAGAAATATCAAGACTCCAGATTTCATTCCGATTGCAAAACATTTTGTCACCCTGTCTTGTTACCTCTTTCTCCCTCTCCTTGCCCTTTCTTTCTTTGTCTCCTTCTCATCCTAATGTCTTGCCTGTACCTCTTCGTCACTTCATAAATCAGATGATCACTTCATCAGTTCTCCTCTGCAGACCTGATTTCTAACTGATCTTTCGCCAAGGAATGGGGCGGAGGACCGTTGGAACAGTAGCTTCACAAGCTTCCTTTCTCACTACTTGCAATTCGAGATAAAAGTCCCCACCACAGTATTTGTGATTTCAGAAATACAAGTATTACTCATTGTCCTCCGTGGTATGAAAATGAAACTCGCCTTCCGATGTGCATAGCACTTGGCTAATTACTGAACTCTGGCAGAACAGAAATGCAATAGGGTGCTTTTGGCCTCAAGGAACTGACTGTCCAAACAAAAATAAGCTCATAAATATTACAGCTTAATCTTTCCTGCACGGCAGAGTTTACTGGTGTGCAAATCAGGGTTGGTTGTGTGGCTCAGCGATACCAGGCATCAGGACTCTGTCGCCGCTCTCCAGTTCACAGGCCCAAAGTAGCTACTGAAGCTCAAGTGCCATCCTCCTAGGGCAGCGTCCAAAAGTAAGAAGAGAGGGCGGCAGGTTTACCTCTGCTGATCCTTCATATGTAAAGAAAAGTGAATATTTCTCATAAGTCTACAATATACTGCTTTTCTGTCTCCAGGCCAGGGTCGTATCTCTTGCCTGGGAACTAGCTACAAGAAAGACTGAGAAATTACATAGTGTGTGGAGCCTTCATGCCAAGAAGTGGACTCTGCTGGCAAAGTGGGACGAAAAGGTCTGGCTGGTACTTAGATCTGCCACAGGGAGAGACGGAGAATGTGTGTGTGCGTGTGTGTGTGTGTGTGTTATTGTGTAGACCATTAGTCACTTGGAGAACCTTACCTTCATACACCGTGCAACTTACTTTTATCAAATGTTTGATACATTCTTGTCTGGGTTTCATTGGATTAAGAAAAAATGCTCTTAATCAAAAAAATAGATGTGTTAGTTTTCTGTCATTGTGGCAGACGTTCCTAAGGAAATCTGCTTAAAGGAGGGAAATTAATTTTGGCGCACAGTTTTAGCGGTTGGGGTCACAGTGAGCTGACTTCTCTGCTTTTGGACCAATGGTGAGCCAGGGACATCATGGCAGACGGGCATGGCGGGGCAAGCTGAAAAGAACAGACAGGGAAGGGGCTAGTGGCAAGACATAGTTCCTAAGGTCACGCAAGGGCCCACGCTCCTTATAAAGGTGCCCCCTTGGGTTTCTGTCACTCCCAGCAGCCCAGCGGCTTCTGAACCATCAGTGGGTTAACTTGAACATTTGTGCGTTAGGGAGCAAGCCTTGGAAATGCAGCCTTTGGGGCAACATTTTAGATTCAAACCAATGCAGCACATTTTGTTTAGGCACTTTATACAAATAGAATATTGGTTATTATTTTTTTTGGAAGTTCTGGTTGACTTTCAGTCCTCCTTGAGCATAAAGAAAGAAAAATCATACCACTCCTAAGATCAAATGAACAAATTCTTTGAGAGGTAGAGATGGGACATTGACTCATGGTCTCTGTACTTCTGATGCCCTATTAAAGATTACTGAAATGGTAGGTGATACACTCACATCCTCATTTATAGAGGGGTTTTTTCCTACAAAATAGGTTTAAAGTTTTTTTCAGAGTTCTCAAAAATGTCTCCAATGACCTAAACGCTTAGAATCTCTAGTAACAATGATTGGTTTTTATCAATTCAGGGTGTTTATTATAAAATGCTTTAGAAAAATAAATCCCTTATGTTCATTTTAGGGAGAGCAGTGATGGAACTGTCTCATTCTACTTAAAGGCAAAGTTTTGCAGAGGGACTTTAACTGTTAATCCCCTTAGTATTTGTTGCCTATCCATAGTGTTGAACAGGAGATTAATGACCTTCTTTAAGCATGAATCCAGAAACAGCCAATAGTGAAAGCCACAGTAGTTTCAGAACAAAATGTAGGTGAGAAGCCCTTTTCTTGCACCTGTTTATATTTTTATTATCTAACGATAAGAACTTGTTGAGTTCTTATAGTGTCCAATTGTTTCATTTGTTTGTTTTGAAACAGCGTTTCGCTTTTAATTCAGGCAGGCCCTGAGCTCACTATGTAGCTCAGGCAACCCTCCAACTGAGCCATCCTCCTGTCTCTGCCTCTCGAGTGCTGGGATTACAGACTTGAGCCACCAAACGCGGCATTTTGGGTATGTGTTACTGATTGCTCAGGTACTGTTGTATGTGGTTACCAGAGATTGAACCAGGGACGTTGCACTTGCTAGACAGGTGCCGGAACCACTGAGCTAAATCTCTGTCCCCAATCATTTTATCTTAATCATTTCATGACATTTTATAGACAAGCATAAAGCTCTGGTGAGATTTTTCCAAAGTCACACAGTTAACAAGTGTTGCAAATTTGAAGCCAGCATACATACTACTGAGTTCAGCATCCTTATTCTACACAACCAAGTTTTATCAGCAAGAAATCTTTAGAGTATAACTATATATCAAAACTGAAAAGAAAATCTTAGTCTGATTATCCAACAGGTCTAGTTAATATAAAAAGGTAATTTACAGAATTTCAGGTAAATATTAAAAAGTGTACATTGTGAAAATAAGTGACAATATATAGTGACAGAAATGCACTTCAGTAGCCTGTATTAAAAGTCCCACATTAAAAGGGGAAGGAATAAATATGATACAGAAAGAAAATAAAAGAGCATGTATAAAGGGGGGAGGAGGGGGGAGTGGGTAGGGATATGGGTAAAAATGAGAATTAACTTGTGGCATATACTGGTACAAATTTCCCAATGTTATATGTGATTTTGAGATGTATATAAATTATACCAATAAAGAATTCAATTAAAAAAAAGAAAAAAAGTCCCACATTAAATATGTATGTTTATGTATTCCTTAGAAATTATCCATATAAATCCAGAAGAATGTGCTACATCATCCTTGATGATACTGGTTATATGAGCACATGTCATATTATAGTACATATAATTAAAATATTAAAATTATCTTACTAATCTGTAAGAATGAAATGTACAACTGGTCCTGTTTTAAAGTTTCTATTTTAATTATTGTGAGTTTTAAATTTAAATAGAATTGTTTTCCTCCGTTTTGTGCTGTAGGTAATTTAAATTTTCACCTAAATATTAATTGCCAGTGATAGGAAAGTCCCTAAAATTTAGTTTTGTTCTGGTACAACTTTGTGAAATCCAGAATATTTGCTTTGTTGTAAAGTATGATGGAAGATCATAATTATGGGAAGTTGGAGGTATATAAAAATTTCCGCCATAGGTCTCCAAGCAATTTTACATCGTGATTCCCAAAATAGTCAAATATACTATTTTGTGTTAGTTTCATCAAATGGAGATTGAAATTCACAGACAGTTGCAGTCAAGCTGAAAAACTCTTCCTCATTCAAAAGAGGAAATTATTACCTTCTGGTCTTTTCATTAGTTATCAGCAAGTTGCTACAATTAGATTAGGAATGGATGAAGACCTTATTTTCCATTTCATTCTGTGTTACATTATCTATGCAGCACATATTGTGTATTTAATAGAAGTTTAGAAAAAGAGGTTAAAGAGATTTATAATTTTGATGGATTCAGTGAGAAACAGTGCCTGGTCAGACTGAAAATCCATTTATAAATTTTAAAACGCCAACTGCATTCCGTTTCAGAAGCACTGCAAAGCCAGCCTTCGGGAGCAGCTGGCCTCAGCTTTACACAGGCACTTGCGGGTCACCCGAGGAGAACACGCTGTCTCTAAAACACGAGCAGTTGTAAGAGTCCCAGGTTGAGAGGGCGTTTCCTTCAGCGTCAGTAAAGAGAGCTCACCGACTCACTACAGGGCCAAAGAGAACAGAGTCTAAGTCCTCGGGAAAAGCAAACTGTATGATTCGTGTTAATTATAAAACAGGGATTCTGTGGGGTACGTCGCGGTGACATCTTCTAACTCTTTGAGATTGTGCCCTTGTCATAGGACTTTGCACTTTCTCCCAACAACTGATACAATCGATTTCCTGGGCCCCTGATTTTGAGTTGACCTTATGGCTAGTATTGGTCAAGTCGTGTTAGTATATGAGATACAAACTGAGATTAAAAAAAAAAAGTGTGAATATTTCCTCTTGTATTCTCATACCCCTGTCACTGCTGTGAGGACATGACCAGGGCGGGCAACTGGAAGGTGAGAAAGCAAAGCCGTGACCTAGTGGCTTCTGTTGGCTCAGCTAATAGTCAGCCACATCCCAGCCGAGACCAGAATGGGCCGGCCGTGCTCGGCGTGCGGCACAGCCCTGCATACTCGTGACAGAAGTAAATCATACTGTTTTAAGTCAGTGTGTACTGGAGTGGCTGGTTACACAGTAGGTACAGTTCCGACAACAGTACACTTATAGGCTGCTAAGAGGAGTTCTGGTTAGTAGCCTGATGAACAATGTACAGAAACTGAATAAGTGATCAGCAATTACGATGCACTCAGGTAGAATTCAGTACAGAGCATTGCTCTGTAGGGAAACCTGGGTTTTCCAGCCTCTCTCCCATCTCCAGAACTTACAGATTCACCCCAAGACACCAGACATGGTTATGGTTCCTTCATTTTCCTATCCTTATCCTACTCCATAGTGGCTGATTTGGTTTTCTACGTGGTCCATCCCCAAATACTTTAAGCATATAATGATGTTCCTCAAAATTATATTGTCTTGTTGTTTTTAAAATTATAAAAAAATATATGATGTCTGTAAAATGAATCATAACATAATGGAAGGACATTAAGTTGAAAACATGAACTCTCTTCCAAAACATGACTCTCTTCCAAAACAACATTTCTTAGAAGTTAGGTAAAAATTCTTTAGCTTTACATCTGTCGATACAGATAATTATATAAATATGTATGTTACTTTTAGCCACACAGAAGTAGAATTATATTACACATGCTGCTCAAGAACCCATCGGTCTTAGTGAAGAGATTATATATTTCTTTCACTGTCAATAAATATATATTCACATCTTGTTTTTAATGGCTTCAGTCAGTAAGAAATAGTTACTGAACTTTTACAAAACATCTTGTATTTTCTTATACACATACACTGTGATAGATCTAAGCAACTCCCTACAGACAACATTGTATGTTGTCCTAACTGTTCGCTAGTATGACCAAGGTTACAGTTAGCCCTAGAAGGATACAGCTCAACTGACAGAAGCAGTTAGGTTCAGCTATTGTAAACAACAGCCAACATCTTTGGCAATTTTATGATTGGATGAGGGTAAACTACGTACATTTCCAACTTTTATGCCTACCACTAGTTGGTCAATCAATAGACTACGCAAAAGTCAGCTTTCATCACTCTTGTTAACACCTTTTTCAGCCTTTAGTGTTTGTGTAGGAACAGTCATACTCCTGGGAGAAAACACACGAGAGAAACCATCAGTGGAATCAGTCGCAGTGGGTTTTGTCTATGTCAGTACTTAGAAATATACACCCTCTTATTTATTAAATGGTTACTGAATCTCAAATATGTGCCAGACCCCCTTCTGGCCATCATGCCCAATGAGGACAGAAGAGCTTCTTCCGAATGTCTCTGTATGAGTAGAGATTCTTGCTTCCTGTCTTCAGGAAGTGTATCCCTCAGGTACTGATGAGAGAGAGACTGCATTTCTTCACAGTCTTCCTAATAAGAGATACACAGTCTTTGCCATGTTAACAAAATACTCATGTTCATATAAAATGCAAGTGTGCTGGGCTGGGGATTTGGCTCAAATGATACCGCACCAACCTTGGATGCACAAGGGCCTCAGTTCGATCCCTGGTACCGCAAAAAAATATAAAATAAAATAAAATAAAAATAAAAATAAAATAAAATAAAATAAAATAAAATAAAATAAAATAAAATAAAATAAAATAAAATAAAATGCAAGTGTGACTAGTAGTTGTGATACTTTGAAAAGCTGATGGTTATACATGTTATTTGCTCACATGTTGCCTGAAGTAAGGAATCACAGAAACATTACATAATGCCTAAACACTGAAATGTATTTAAAATATATTACGGTGACTTAGTTCCTAATACAGTCAAAGCATTTCCTATTTCAGATATGGGTCCATGAAAGCAAGCCTCTCAAGTGAATTGTACAGGCATTATTTGGGGCAAATTCAGAAGTGGTTCCAAATAAGACCAGGTTAAATATTAACTGAAGCCAAAGATTGTCTTTAGTGGGGAAAGGAGGGTACTAGATAGAGGTTCCAGACAAAGTCATTTAATACATAAATATATATTTAAGTCTGAGGCCAGTTCTCCCTCGCACGGTCCTGCTGCAAATTGGTCCGACCGGAAACTCGACTCGAGTCTTCAAGTTGGATTTAGGTTCCTCCTTGGGACGCTCATTTAAGGAAAAGCTCCATCTGGGGCCCACACTTCTCATGGTGGAAACCAGAGGCTCAAGCAGACTTGCAGAAACGGACCAGGCTTCTCACAGCCTTAGACAAGGATAGACATTTGCCATGAATTAAAACAAGTCGTTTGGCAAAGCTCAGTGTCAGGGTGTGGGGAAGTGTACTCTTTTCCAGAGGGGAAGGGGTCTGTGTGAGTAGCTGCTGAACACAGCACACACCGCTCACACTCATTATCGGCTGCAAAAATTAAAAACTTTCATCAAAGATGGGCCAATTAATAAGACAGACTGCAAATTACTACCAACATCAAACAACAAAATGTTCCTTCAAACAGGCTCAATGTAAACTGCCGAAGTGTGTTATTAGAAGTACTAGATGCCATGGTTTGGACTTCTATCAGTTTTTTTTTTCTTTTTTTCAGGTGCATTATTGTGTTTTCCTGCACATACCACCCCTCTAAGCCAGCCTTTAGGATTTCTGTATTCTATTCCATCGAAGTGGGGAGAAACCCCTGATGTCTTCTCACAGCACTCTAGATTCTAGTTATCTTCCTTCATTTTAGAGCATATCTCACCTTAATTGAGTTTAATACCAATCCTCTTCTTTTGTGCTAACACATTTTTTTAGAGAGACTCCTAAACATTCACCTTAGCTGTCACAGGGATAACAGTCTTTTCTTTAGGTGCATGTGACTAAATTTTGTGATTGTAGTGTCAGGCTCTGCTGTTCTCAACTGGTGTGAAAACAAACACAAGAATTCCTAGTGAATATCAGGCACAAAGGCGGAAATTCACTGCCACTGGCCCAAGTATACACCTGTCCTTCCTATTAAAATCTCATTTCTTTTGTGACTAGAATGGAGAGGTTACTGTCAATCACATGAATCAGTGGAGAATGTCTACTGCTGATTTAATTTTCTTATCTTTGATCATCAATGTAGTCAAATACTTTTCATGTGTGAATTTTATACATGTTTTCCCAAGAAATTGATTCAGCTTTGCAGATATTGAAACCAGACCTTTTACTTTCTAGTATGTCAAGGCAACATTATACGTCAACCTAAGGGAATAAATGGAAAGAATTTCAAAGGCAAAATATGTTTAAAGGATATGATTCAATTCTAATCAACATACTATTTATGAAAGTTAATGTTTTGTGCCTACATATACATGTAAATGTAGTGTTATGTTACATAGTAGGTAAATTGCTTCATATATATGCATCTTCTAGAGTTCATGAAATTTCATGTAAGTGGCTGGCTCATTTTGACTAACATTAATGCATATGAGGCATTTTATGAGCAGCAACACTACTCATTAATAGGAAAGGCTCTTAAAGAAACCCAATTTCTCTCTGTAGTTTGATTCCACCTAAAGACACTTTTGGCTCATTGTTGTTGTTGTTTTGCCTCTAACATCATTTGTTAGAAACAAGGCTTCTTCAGTGGCTTTTCTTATACATCAGCCTGACTGGAGCACGTAGTGCCAAAATACTTGATCAGACATCATTCTTTGGATGAGAGAAAAAAGGCATCTCTGGATGAGATTCCCAGGTGAGTCAGTAGAGCAAAGAAAGCTGGCCACCCTCTGCAGTGGAAGGGGCCTTATCCAGTCCAGTAGACAACTGAAGAGAACGAAGAGGGAATTTGCCTCTGTGATTTTCTTTGGCCTGGACCATTGTTCTTCTACCTAGACTTGGGTTCAAACCAGAGGTTACATCATCAGCTCCTCTGGTTCTCAGATCCGTAGACTTCTCTTGGGACAGTACCAAGAAATCACCTGGACATTCAGACCACTGACAGCGGACCAAGTGTCCCTCGTCTTCCTAAATGCACAACCCAGGTCCTCATAATAATTGTCCTGTGCAGGCCGGAGGGTTAGCTCAGAGGTTCTGGTGCCTGCTTCGCAAGCGCAAGGTCCTGAGTTCGATCCCCGGTAACCACAGACAATGCTGGGTGTGGTGACTCACGCCCACCAGCCATCAATACCACATACCACAGTGCCCGGCGTGGTGGCTCACACCTGTAATCCCAGTACTCGGGAGGCAGAGACAGGAGGATTGCTGAATTTGAGGCTTGCCTGGGCTACATAGTGAGCTCAGAGCCAGCCTGAACTACAAAGCGAGACCCTGTCTCAAAAAAACAAAAAAACAAATTTGTCCTATGCATTTGCCTGTCTATGCACCATCTTTGTTTTCTTCACCTTTTCTCTGTTTCTCCATGTACATGCGTTTGCTTGGTTATAGTGCAGATATTCTAACTGTTCAGTTTCTCCTGAAAACTCAGTTAAGACCGTTTTTTTCATCTTCTTGGAACTAAGTCAAAACTAAAGGTCAAGCAGAGGTTTGGAAATTTTCTTGGATCAATAACCCATGCCCAGGCTTGTTCTGAGAGGCAGCTTCAAAGAGGGAGGCAAAGGCCAAATGAGGAAAGTGATGCTGCTCTATCTGATTTCTCACAGGCAGGTAGCAAAATTGATCTAGCATTTTGTCACAATTCCGCTAGACTGGGAAATAGAAATGATGAACTATAGCATTAAGATATTACTGTTGATCAGATTTGGAAGATTCATTTCAGCCTGAATACACTTTTATTTTACTTCAATAGATTATTCTTGCTTATACCATTATTGAAAACTGAAACACGAACAGCCCCTGAATTAAAATAAGCCAAACGTTGTCCAGGTTCAGAGAAACCGAAAGGTCTACAGTTTCAAGATGGGTTGCAAACCTTTACATAGACTAAGAAAGGTGGGTAGTAACAGATCTAATTGCAAAATACAGTTTTTGTTGCTGGAGAATTTCAGCTGATAGGCTTTGTCTGCTTCGTATTTATCATAGGTGGTTGAATCTAGTGAGGGAAACGAAGAGGGAAAAATTTGTTTCAACTAAAACTTACAGAACAGTTTCTACCTATGAGTCAATTAATGAATGAAATAGGCTCCTTCATTAACTCTTGAGGTAAAATGGTTTTAATGAGAAGTCCTCTTGGTAAAAGTATTCGAGATCATCTTCCCCACTGGTCAATCCATGGCTGATTTTGGAACACTGGAAATACACTTCTTCACTGACAAGGGCTCTTCTTGCTCAACAAAATGTTAAGCAAACTCATGTCTTCTATTTTAATGACTGTACTATCCTAGAAGGAGAAACATATCCGGAGGTTTTAGAATGACTTTGCACTGAACCTTTATGTATTTCTTTTAGTTATAACACATTGCCTACTGTTATATTTAAAAGTAATCAGATCAGCAAAAGGAAAAGCAGAAGATGTGAGGATGTAAGGACTCGCCAAATGGGTTGTTGCTTGGACGCACCCCCTTAGTCCTGCCCAGAGATAAGCATTATTACTCTGAATCTTGGGTCTGTGAGTTCTTGAAACTGTTCTATCACTGGGGAAACTGCATAGGCTGGTGTGGTCCACTTACTTTCCTCTTTCTCCTCTTCTCCTGAATGTACATTTTCGAGATCACTAGGGATGCTTCAGTGAGGCCAGTCACTTGACTAAGAAATCCCTTGACCCAAGCTAAAAGCCTGTACTTAAGTAATAACATCTAAAAGAGTATTTTTCTTCTAAAGTCCTCCATAGAAAGTTAATGAGATGTGACTATGTTATCACTGCATTGCAATAAAAATCAAATCAGTGTCCAGGGCTGCCTAGCAGTACAGAAATATCAAGCGATGATCTTTTGCCAAAAAAGAAATATACTTCTCTTTCTCTTTGTCTTCTTCAGTTTGTGTTAATTACATCCACTCCGATTGTCTGGTTGGCATCTACTTGTAGTCTAGAATAAAACTCCTTATGTGCAGTATATTTTGAGTTTTTCTGCATATTATCTGCCAACCTTCATCTCTTCATAGATTTAGTTCGGAATCCTGAGAAAGTGTATGTGCTGTAGGGGAGCTAATTACCTCGCTGATCTTATCACTCATGCTCTGAGTCCATTCAACCTCCATGTATCCAGCTGGGGTCATTAGACACATGGACATCCCAAGTCATATTATAAGAATTAGAGGAGGGCCAGAGGTTAGCTCAGCAGTTCTGGCGCCAGCCTTGCAAGCACAAGGACCTGAGTTCAATCCCCAGTAACCACATATAATGCTGGGTGTGGAGACACGCCCACCAACAATCAACACCACATACCACAATGCCGGACGTGGTGGCTCAAGTCTGTCATCCCAGCACTCAGGAGGCAGAGGCAGGAGGATTGCTGAGTTCGAGGCTTGCCTGAGCTACATAGTGAGCTCAGAGCCAGCCTGAACTACAAAGCGAGACCCTGTCTCAATAAAAAAAAAAAAAAAAAAAGAATTAGAGGAATCTCTACCAGGAATTGAGTGTGTGTGCACTTTGGTGATAATTTTTTAAAGTTGTAAATAGTACCAAACTCTTCAATATAATCATCAACAGCTCGAATAGCCTAGACAATAAACAGACGGATATTTTTAGAAAATAAGAATGATTCCTTAATAAATTGAGAATGATTTTCCATCATTAAAATTAAAGTAGAAAACAATGATATAATGTGATTTGCACTACAATGAATAGAAGAAGGAAATCTTACCAACCAGAGAAGAAAGCAAGTGCCACAGAAGGCCAGTGGGAGCATAAAATGAAGGCTACTGATAACCGGTACAGGTAGCAGAACAGAGAGCCCACCGGCACAAAGAGCATACTCAGGCAAAGGTGGGGAAGTGGGAGGAAATACTATTTGCACAACAGTTTGTACATCCTAAAAAGAACTTACATGGTACCTCAGAAATACGTGACACTGTAAAGGCTTTATCATTCATATCCCTTCACATAGGGCAATTGCTACTAGGAAAAGTTAAGTTCACGGGCTTGGGTTACACTGCAAACCAACAGTAAGGTTTGCTGAAGCCCTGGCTGATATTTAACTGAGCATTTCTAACTAAAGCATGTTTCCTACTCAATCCTTGAGATGGCTCAAAGAGCACTCTGTGTTTTCCTAGTTTATCTCTGTCCTGGTTACCATCCAACCGTGTAATGGACACTATTAGGTAAGCAATTATACAAACCCAGATGCTTTGTGAGTTAAAAACCTGTTGGAAAGTTAATGATGAGTGAAATCCCAAACACCAATATATATCCAGTGCCTGTTCTATTCCAGCAATTTCAGGAGGACTGAGCTGGCCAACACAGAGTCCTCTTTCCAGAATAAACTTAGTCCACGTCTCATTTCATCTACTCCAATATGTGTAGTGATTTGAGCAATTTCTGTATCTGTTTTTCACCCTTTTTTTCTCCTCTAAGGCCTTTGATTTGGGAGCTTCTATTACACATTCAATTTTCATCTTGAACTTGAGGATCTGCCCCCATTGGTCTTCTTTCTTCTCGCACAGTGATAGCAAACCAGTCTCTGAGGAACTGAACATCTATGACATCAAACGTGTTATTTATAGAATCAAAGAAAAATTAATTCTTAGAGAGACCTACGTCATATATTAACGACTAAATTCTGTGTTGAAAGATGCTATTCTTTGCTTGGCTGGTTGGTTTTAAATCTTGTCTCGATAGCTGGCCTTCCTACTTTACCATCCCTACTTCAGTGTGTTCTCATGGTTTAACCTGGATTCTCACTATATATCTACTTGAACTCACTCCTATTTTCCCCCCATCCTGAGATTGAACCCAGGACCTTCCCACTGAGCCACATCCCCAGCTCTTTGGTATTTACTTCTTTGGAGACAGTATCTCTTTTCACTAAGTATCCCAGGCTGGGTTTGAACTTGGAAAACTTCCTCCCCCCTCCCAGAGTGCTGAGATTGCATCACGTGCTGACACACTGGGGCATACTCAGCATTTTGCAATCATTTTCCCCCCAAGTGTCCAAAACAGCAGCAATGAAAAATCCTTTACTTTCACAAAATGTTACAAGTACAGGTATTCTATGAACTATGAGAGAAATGGAAGAAGATTCATATGATAAGTGGTATGAAACATTTTACTTCCAAATTCTTCTTTGGATGCTAATCATATATGTAATTTATCTTCTTCTTTCCTTTTCTCCTCACAACATTTCAAATCTATTATTCTGCTTAGACCTTCCTTAGAACACAGTTCCATGGTTACAGGACTATGATCTTGGGGATGTGGAGCTTCCGGAACTTTCTGTGCAAGCCAAAATCACTAATTTATAGAACAAAGCTTTTAGGGGTAGATAGAGGCACAAGAATTGTAGCAGTGGTGAAGTTGATTCTGGATTTCTAAGAAAAAGAAAAACATTCTACATTTTTAGGTTGATATGAAGAGGAAGATAAATATTGGACTTTCAGATTTTCTGTCTGGCTTTTGATATTGTATAAACAGTCTTCTTAATGTTTTAATAAACTCCTACTATCATTTGTATACTCATATTCATATTTAACAAAGAACATATCATCCATTTCCACGCAATATAGTAAAACACAGATGAAAACAAAGTCATGTGTGAGGAGAAAAAGAGTCTTTGGGGGAGAATATCCATTGTATTTACAGTGCTTTTTTTAAAAATTTGAATCTTTATCAGTACATTATACATACAGTACTTTTATACACATAAGAAGTTTTGATCTATATCTTAAAGGTTCTATTATCTTCCAGTAGTGCCTTCTTGGAAAACAAACCTTTAATATGTGGATTTAAGATTCAAACTATAGCAGTGCTGTAGACATTTTACAATAAGAAAAGCTTGACCAATTCCACAGATTGCACTGTGTGTGTTATGATTTTCAGAGCTGTCATATCTAGGAATGTCCATTTTGTGTGTCGTCTGGACTGTGTCACCCTTGATTTGACAACATATGTCCTCCTGGTCTTTAAAATGCTGTCTCTGTACCATCATTGTTTGGTCTCAACCCAAGCCCCATGGCTTTTGGGGTCCATTTCTAATCACCTTTCGAAGGGGCTCTCTGCTTTAATTTCCCTTGCTTATTCACACGGCCACTTGCAAAGTCTTACTACAAAACAGGCCCCAGTGACACAGGGACTTTGCATCTTACTCACTGTCCTTGGCCCAGTATAGACAACTCATTCGCTAAACCCTTGTACACAAATACTGAAAGAATTTCCCAAGCTGAACTGATCACTGCCTCTTTTCTGTTCTCAAAGTACTTTGAAGACTGCTCCAAAAAATATATATCCAGCCGGGCATGGTGGCTCACGCCTGTAATCCCAGTACTCGGGAAGCAGAGGCAGGAAGATTGCTGAGTTTGAGGCTTGCCTGGGCTCCATAGTGAGCTCAGGGCCAGCCTGAACTACAAAGCAAGACCCTGTCTCAAAAAAAAAAAAAAAATA
>PVIC010030418.1:0-21867 GCA_004025085.1 Thryonomys swinderianus
CCGGCGCCTGCCTCGCAAGCGCAAGGTCCTGAGTTCGATCCCCGGTAACCACATATAATGCTGGGCGTGGAGACATGCCCACCAACAATCAACACCGCATACCACAATGCCGGACGTGGTGGCTCACGCCTGTCATCCCAGCACTCGGGAGGCTGAGACAGGAGGATTGCTGAGTTTGCGGCGGCTTGCCTGGGCACCACAGTGAGCTCAGGGCCAGCCTGAACTACAAAGCGAGACCCTGTCTCCAAAAGCAAAAAAAAAAAAAAAAAAAAGAAACTGCCGCTAGATCTTGAACCAAGATCCATCCAATTCCAGAACCTTTGTATTCTTATCGATCATTATTTTACCATTTGACATATCCTGATTTTAGTCCATATTACATATTAGAATGTGACATACTGCTAATATATTTTAAATTTAAGATGTTATAGCAAGTATAAACTTACCATATGTAAGATTCTAATATTTTATTTAACTCAAATAATTTGAACATCAAATGACAGTTAAAAGCCAGATGACATCTTTTTTTTTTTTGTTTCGTTTTGTTTTGTTTTTGCGGTGCTGGGGATCAAACTCAGGCCCTTGTGTGTCCAAGGTTGGTGCAGTACCATTTGAGCTAAATCTCCAGCTGGATGACATCTTTTTTAAATAATGTCTAAATTCCAGGTCTAATTGTGACACAGCTACGAAATGTTAATTGTGAGCTTTTTTGATTACATTTAGTATCAGTTTCCCCAGTCCAACTGACCAGACACAAATACGATCTAGAATTGCAAGAACAGTTAATTATTTCTTGCCAGGCATGGTAGTTCACAGTTGTAATCCCAGCACTTGGGAGGCAGAGGCAAGAATACTGCTGTGAATTCAAAGCCAACCTGGGCTACAGTGAGTTCAGTGCCAGCCTGAACTATAAATCGAGACCCTGTCTCAAAAAACTAAAATAATAATGATAATAATTATTATTATTGTTTGAGAAATCATCTCTTATCTAAAGTTGAATATATTTTAGTAAAAAGACTCTGGTTGCTTAAAAAAAATTCCATATTTCTTTTCTATGGCATAAAAACATGTATTACTTATTTTTAAAACTCTAGGAGATACAGTTGCTTTAAATAAATTAAGTGTTGTAGTAAGTATGACAAACTATTTTGAATATTCATACTCAATTGTCAAGTCTTATGTAAATTGAAAGAGAAAAAGGTGAAAGAGTAGGACCGAAACTAGATTTTTCTGACTGTACCCAGCTTTGTAAACTTCAGTTAGTACTACATAAGCATTTTACATACTTGCTGCACAAAAGTAATCCCTCAAAAATCTGAAACTAGGCCCTAGGGATTTAGCTCAGTGGTTCCGGCATCTGCCTGGCAACTGCAAGCTCCCAGGTTTGATGCCCGGTACCACATACCACAGTGCCGGGCATGGAGGCTCATGCCTGTAATCCCAGCACTCAGGAGGCAGAAGCAGAACTGCCACAAGTGTGAGACTAGCCTGGGCTACATAGTGAGTTCAGGGCCAGCCTGAACTACAAAGCAAGACCCTACCTACATACCTACTTACCTACCTACCTAAATAAATAAATAAAATCTGAAAGTAAAATGAAACAAATTAACCAAATATATATTATACTCACAGAACTATTCCAAGTGATTTCAAAACCCTGTAATTTGACAAATTCTCTCTAAAGGGACATACCCCAAGGGCAAAGAAACAAAATGGCACAACACAACCAGGGTTTCACTGAGTTATATAATGAAAGTGCTATGCCTCCTGGTCAAATGGTGAGATTGAATCTTGACTCAACCACTTAATTGTCTGACTAACCAATGTATGAAATTTCCTTAGACTCAGTTTCCTCATTTGTGAATAAGATGTTATTAGTACTGTACTTACTGTATGGGATAAGACAAGATTAGATGGTTGAATAAGTTTAGAATGGTACCTGGAGCAGGATGTGGTGGCACATTCCTATAACCCTAGTACTCTGAGAAGCTAGGGCAGGAGTAGGATCAAAAGTTCAAGCACAGGGCAGGAGATTTAGCTCAGTGGTTCCAGCGCCTGCCTAGCAAGCGCAAGGTCCCTGGTTCAATCCCTGGTAACCATATATAACAATACCAGGTGTGGTGACTCATGCCCACCAGCAGTCAATACCATATACCAAAATGCTGGGCATGGTGGCTCACCCTTGTAATCCAAGCACTCAAGGCAGAGGCAGAGAGGCATAGGCAGAAGGACTGCTGAGTTCCAGGCTTGCCTAGACTACACAGTGAGCTCAGGGCCAGCCTCAACTACAAAGTGAGACCTTGTCTAAAAAAAAAAAAAAATTAAAGTGCACCCGAGTAACTTAGCAAGATCCTTTCTCAAAATAATAAAACAAAACCAAGGGCCTGGAATAGCTCAAGTAGTACTGCATGTACCTTGGAGGCACAAGGACCCAAATTTGATCCCTGGTACCTCAACCAAACCAAAAACAAACACCCCCTCCCAAGTCTGGCACAGCTGGTCAGTGCTATGGCCCTGGTTCAATCCTCGTAAAAGGGGGAGTCCCTCCAACACATATTCAGACTCAACCAGCCCAAAACAAAACAATGCGAATGTCAAAAATAGTGACAGTTGTATTGAGGATTTAGCTCAGTGGTTTTGGTGCCTGCCTCAAAAGCACAAGGTCCCAAATTCAATCCCCAGTACAAAAAAAACCCAAACCCAAACCAAAACAGCCCCCCGCAGTAATAGCTGGACAATGCAATATACCACTAAGAACGATTAATAAATACTGCTAATATTCTACTGATCACCTCTGAAGGTTGCTAAGTTACCAATCTATAATTTGGAAAACAGATAACTACAGCAGGAAAATAAATATGTATCTAGTCTTTTGTACCCAAACTGTATTTTAAAGTAGCCAAATAAGAAACGAGATAGTAATTCAAACTGAAGTGATAAAATTTCATCATTTTACACAAGGAAAAAAAAGATCTAGGTTAGTGACTCTTCGCTCTGTTACTATGCTGTATTCTCAACTCTTGGGGCCATTGGTTGGAGAGCTTCTGTAGTCCTTCAGATTCTTTCTGGGGTAGGTGAGGTCATCCTTTTTTCACCTATGTTATCTGTGTAAGGCCAGACTTTTCTATATCATCTTCAACCAAAGTAACATATTATAAAAAAGTCAGAAACAGTTTTTTTATTTTTTGAGATAGGGTCTTGCTTTGTAGTTCAGGCCCTGAGCTCACCATGTAGTCCAGGCAAGCCTTGAACTCAGCAATCCTCCTGTCTCTGCCTCCCGAGTGCTGGGATTACAGGCGTGAGCCACCACGCCCGGCCAGAAACAGTTTTTTAAAAAGTGGCTGTTCTCTGTCAAGTCAGATTTTATACAAATTTTTAAATTATAAATGACCCTGTAAACCAAGTTATACTTCAGTAAAAATCATGTTATTTATGTTAACAGAACTTATACGTGATTTTAAGCTAATATTTTAATTTTTCTTGCTTTTAATTTCAAATATGTTGACAACCTCTATAAAGAACTTTGTGACCTCCAATTTATGACCTTTAAGTATGGCTAACCTATACAACTGCTGAACAGCATACAGACAGGTAGATACTATGAAATTCACAGAAGAGCAGTATACAATATCGTTACTGGTCTTACTGGGAATCAAACTCAGGCCCTTGTGCTTCCAGATAGGAGCGGTACCACTTGAGCTAAATCCCCAGCATAAAATATTCTTACATGAATATAAGGCAGGAGAAGTTAACAGAGATGACATTTCTAACTTAAAATTCAGAGTAGAAACTCTACAAAATGTTTCTTCAAAAAATGTACCACACATATAAACACAAAAGAGAGGGACAGAAAAGAAGACTCAATTGTATCTATCAAATGCAACATACTTCCTTTATGTCAAACACACGGGGAAGGGTGCTACAGAGAGAATGTCCTTATGCATGCTACTATTAAGTTATACCTTTAGCTCCCTCAAATAGAACATTTTAAGCTAACAGATTAATAAAATCCAAGGGAAATTTCTATCTTGTTGTAACTGGAATTTTTCATAGGAAAAATTTTAAGAAAGCAATCAAATCTATGTCTACCCATACTATGAAATAAAAGGAAAAAGAAAAGGTATCCTAAAAATTGCTCATGTGGAAATAGATGTTTACAGAGGCCAAAAGAGAAATCTAACACAGGAGAGACTTTGGAATCAAAAGAACTTTCAAGAAAAATGGGGTTTCTAGGTAGGACTAAACGTTCCATGATCCTCTATAATTAAGGTGAACATATAATTTATGGTCCAAACTGGTACATTTCTTGAGTAAAAAGGTATACTATTACGAATTATGCTAGAATAGCAGGCATAAACACAGAACTTTCCTAGGAAAACTAAGCCATATAGTTACTATTCATAAAAGATTCATTTCTATAAAAGACAGTGAATTCAATCCTTAAATATTTTCCACAGAAACATATTACTAGTATACAGAGTTAAGAAAAACTAAGATGCCTTAAAAATTACTTTTCATCCCAATGGTTAACAGTTATTTCATAAAATTAAGTATGTCTACTTTTCTTTTTCTTGCTTGGTATACTACATAAACCAGCATTTTTTAAAAATACAAACTGTTCATAAACTAAAAGAAGGTCATACTTATGCCTGAATCTTCTCTAAAAATGTTATATTCCCAGGAGAATACACACACACACACACACACACGCACACACGCGCGCGCGCGCACGGCCTACCAGGACCCATCCCAACTCATAAATTGTTTTATTCCATACAACTACACTTTATTAATGGCCTAAGAGTTAAATAAGGGAGAGTGAGGTAAAATCCTTTGGGTCAGGTCAACCAACCCGAAGATTTCAGAATGAGTGCTGAGGTTGTCTTTACTGCCTACTTGTTCTAAGTGTTATGGTTGTAACTGAACTCTATAGATGTTAGCATTAATTTTCATTTATTGGGTTTTTGGTAAATGGTTTTAGTAAAAATTATATAACATGCCATCAACAAAGTAATATTTGTTAAATCTGCAAATACTTTATACCACTGTTCTTCAAGGTTTTTAAATGAATAAAAGTAGCTTAGTGGGGGGCATGTTGATGCATATCTATAATCCCAGTACTCTGGGGGGGGGCTAAGTTGCTTTTTTTTTTTTTTTTTTTGAGACAGGGCCTTGCTTTGTGGTTGAGGCTGGCCCTAAACTCACTATGTAGCTCAGACCATCCTGGAACTCAGCAGTCCTCCAGCCTCTGCTTCCCGAGTGTTGGGATTACAAGAGTGAGCCACCACACCCAGCATTATGCTGCTGTGGTACTGAATGCTGGTGGGCATGAGTCACCACGCCTAATATCATATCATTGTTATGTGGTTTCTGGGATCGAACCAGGGACCTTGTGCTTGCTAGGCCTGTGGTGGAACCACTGCGCCAAATCTCCGGCCCTAGGGAGCTAAGTTTAAAATTAGCCTAGGCAATTTAGGAAACCCCATCTTAAATTCAAAAATTAAAAAGGGCTGGGGATGTAGCTCAGTGCAAAGGAACTTGGGTTTAATTACTACTACTAGGTGAGGGGAGCCCAAATATGAAAATATATTGGCATATACCAGTTTCAGTCTCATCTTAAAATATTCACTGATACTGTGAAGACACCTTGTTTTGTTCTATCACTAAGTTAACAATTTCAAATGATGATATCCCGAAAAGAAAACAGAACAAAGCAGTATGGGCTGGGTATGGTGGCACACCCCTGTAATCCTGGCATTCTGGAGGCTGAAGGCAGGAGAAGTGCTGCAAGTTTCAGACCAGCCTGGGATATATAGTGAACCCCATCTCAAAAAAAAAACTGGAAAACAAGTGCTTTTTATTCTACCCCAATTATTATCACAATAAACAATTTATTTTAAAAATAACCATTTCTAGGGCTGGAGATTTAGCTCAGTGGTTCCAGCGCCTGTCTAGCAAGTGCAAGGTCCTGGGTAGATCCTAGTAATCACATACAACAATTCTGGGCATGGTGACTCGTGCCCACCAGCAATTAGTACCACATACCACAATGTTGGGTAAGGTGGCTCAGGCCTGTAATCCCAGAATTTGGGAGGCAGAGGCAGGAGGATTGCCCAGTTGCAGGCTTGCCTGGGCTACACCGAGAGCTCAGGATCAGCCTGAACTACAAAGCAAGACCCTGTCTCAATTTAAAAAAAAAAAAAAATCTCTACCAGCGACTCTTCCTTTCTACCTGGTTTCTCTATAAAACAAGCCAACGCTGAACAGTCCAGGGCAGTCTGACTGCCAACAGGTTTTTCTTTCCAGGTTTTTCCTCATAGGTGAAATCTTCCTTGGATAATAACAACACCTAAATAGTTAATTGCAGACCATCTTCCTTAACAGAAGCTAGGAAAGTATAAGTTGATGCTCAGAAGTTGGTAACAGAAGCAGTAATTCTCAAAATGGGATAAAGATCATTACAACAGGAATAAAAAACTATGGAGATTGGAGTAGGGGTGAGGGTCTCATAACAAAAGTTTCAAATAAATAATGAACACAGCTACAGAATGGAATCTCTCAGGATGTATTAAAATTAATGTCAACAGTACTAAATATGCTAACCTGATTCTGGAATATCTTAACCAGATCACAGCATCGAAAAATTATGAAATAATTACCTTAGAATATACAGCAGTACATATCTTATGTGACTACTGTTTGAGCTTTCCCATTAAGAGTGGGAAGAAAAGTTGGGCATCAGAAGACAATAAAAGTGGTGACAAAATAAAATTTTTTGTTCTGTGGGTACCATTAGATAAAAAGGTTTAAAGAAAATTAATTTATATAGCTTAAAGAAAGACTCCTAAGAGCTATGGATGTAGCTCAATGGAAAAATGCATATGTTGCATGGACAAAACCCTGGGTTCAATACCCAACCCCTTAACAAAGTGTTTTATTAAAAAAATCATATTATATGTATAAAATCTACCAATAATATCAATTAAAAACCCAGATCCATAAAAATTCCATATTCAAAGAGATAATTTTAGAACTACTAAGGCAAAGGAGCTACATATAGAGGTTTAATTTTTAAATCTTATTTTAGTCATAAGCATATTACACAAATTAATTTCAAACAAATATTGCAAATATTATCCACAGAAGGAATTCTACCTTTTTTTGAGCTAATAATATACTGGCATCTGGTGGTAATAATGATTGTGTGAACAGCCAATGAAAATTAAGTAAGCCTTAACCCTTTCTTTCTATAAGGCTAAGAATCTGAAAAAAGTGGAAGCCACCAAAATTACACAATCTCTATTACTCCAGACTTTAAAAAATAGGCTAAATTAGTTTCACATTTAAGTAAATCTAAACACATGTACAACCTAGCCATAAAAAGTCACAATTGCCTATCCAATTTTCCCCCTTTGTCCTATTTTTTTTTTTTTTGCTGGGAAGAGGCGTAGTGGGATAATAATAGCAGGAAACAAGGTGGAGCAGCTGCACAGGCAAGATGAGGTAGTGTTTGTGTTTCACCTCACTCTAACCTACTGCTGGCTAGGTCTTATTGAAAATGAGACTGAGATTAGCTGTTTGGGGAGACATAAGCTATTGAAACCTTTGGGACCAAGATATGGTTCCCTATTCTTTCTTACTTTGCTAGGAACTTTTTTACATCTTTTAGCAAAATTCAGTTAATAGAAACAATAGAAGCTAGGCTGAAAATATTTCTAATTGGGAATGGTGTGAGTACAAAGGATGTTCACCCTAATGCTGGCAATAACTAGTATAGAAACTGGAGCTTGATCTAGATGGCTTATTTCCACGAATCAATGGAAATAATCCATTAAAAAATAACTAAGTTTCTGTAATAATACATACTGTAGCTCCTTAAGTTTTTTATGTTAATGGTCTTGCTATTTTACTGATGAGAGACAGATTTCTAACTAATGGAAGTGATACTTTAAGTTATTCAAACTTCTCAGGACAAGATATTAACTGACTGTAACTGCCAAGACTGTCATACTTTATAATGTCTTTCTTTTACAGAAATGTGACCAAAAGAACTTGGTCAGATTTGCTTACTAGTATATACTCAAGCCAATATTTTGGTTATCTTTTTGGTTAAAACAATCTCTTCTTTGCCAATTTGTAAAGACAAATTGCCATTCCAGTTCTCTTTATTTTTATGTACTATGGATAGAATGGAAAACTAATGCTAGCGTAACACTGCAATATAGGTAGTATCTCATTCAACAGATTGCTCTTGGAAAACTCAGTTCAATTATTTCTGAAAATGAAAAAGAACCTTATTAAACTGCTTCATAATCCTAACCCTTTGCAATCCAAACAACTGGTATCTAATTTGTCTGACTTCAATTCTTTCTAGCTTTAAAAAAACCAGCACACATGTATTGTTAAGACATTTATTTTTTAAAAATACTGTTCAGAATGCTGATTCTTGTAACATTTTAGTAAAAAACATTTAATGAAGTAGTAGCCCAAATATTGATGTATTTCATGATGGCTACATATCTCCGCCTCCTCCAAAATTAGTATTAAGTCTAATAAACTAGGTGCAACCACCCCAACTTCAGCTGGGAGCTAAGCACAAACAAACTGAAATAGGTAGACCCTAAACCAAGAGGAGAAAGGGTTATCTCCAGGAAATATGGATGAGGCTGAAACAAAACATGGCCTTTCTTTAGCAAGCATTTTACATGTTTGAGTGCCAAGACATAAACGCTGGATGGTACTCTCCATCTTACTGAAATAAAATTGGAGCTAACAACATGCTATTATTTCACATGGGAAAACAAATTTTTCTACATGTTCTGCCCTAATCCCAACCCAAATAAAGACACCATGTATTAAACTATAAGTTTAACCTGGATAGAATGCTCTTTTCTAATTCTTAATAGCAGACGCTCTAGACCTTTTCTGCTCAGGAGGTGACTTGTATTTAGGAGGATGGAGATCATAAGACTTAACAGAGCTTTAGCTATTTATTTTTCTTTGGAAAAGAAGATGAAATTCCACTAGATACTCTAAGATACATGAAATTTGGGTTTAACAGTATATAGTTAGCATAAATTCAGTGCTCAAGTGGGAACTGAAATGATTTCAAACTGAGTAATCTCCCAGGAAAAAGAACCACCTCCTCTGGTCTTTCCTACCTCCTAACCCTCCCCCATCAACACTGCCTCCCTGCTGTGCACAGAGCCCTTTGTCCTGCCCCGCACTTATCTAGCTGTTTGGCCATATTGACAGGCCTACTGGAGGCATAATAAGGGAGTCAGGCTGACATAAGCAGCTGGCAATTTGAAACAAAAATCTTCCTTTTCTACTCAGATCAAATCCTCCTGCAGAGGTCCTTGGTTCCTCCCATGCTGCCATCTATTTTTCAAACAGAGCAGTAAGGAATTCAGCCTTTCCCCTTGATTAGGTAGCAAAAATACAAAACTTGATTCCCTTGATACACACCCATAATGTATAAATTCCTATGGCTACTGCTTTTTGTGTGCGTGGGATAACATAGGCCAAAAGGTATCCCCAGCTCTGGTTGAGTATACGTAAGTAGCACAACTAAGGAAATTATTTCTTCTATTTGCAATTAAAACTCTAGGAATACTCATAGTACAGGACAGAAGACCACGTAAGATAAATGAAGCTACAGATACAAAGGTCAAGTAAAATGTCTAGTAGTTTAAGTGCTTTTTAAAAAAACATTAAGATTCCAAAAAACACAATTCACTTTTCTTGATTTTATATCAAAGATACTTAATGTGACTTTGACTTATTAAGGCATTAAATTTTAAAAAATAACCAAAAAAAGGCAGAAAGTAGTTACAAGCTCTATGTTCAGACAAGGCACACATAAATAGACTAAGACTTAACTGTTGTTTACTTTATTTCATAGATCCCTTCAGTAAGGCTTTGAACACATAAATAGACTGAGACTTAACTGTTGTTTACTTTATCTCGTAGATCCCTTCAGTAAGGCTTTGAACAGGGCCAGGGATTTAGCTCTGCGGTTCTGGCATCTGCCTGGCAAGCACAAAAATCCCGAGTTCTATCCCCAATACCACATACCACAGTACCAGGCGTGGTGGCTCATGCCTGTAATCCCAGTTCTTGGGAGCCAGAGGCAGGAGGACTGCTTTAAGTTCGAGGATAGCCTGAGCTACATAGTGAGTTCAGTCAGGGCCAGCCTGAACTACAAAGTGAGACCCTGTCTCAAAAAAAAAGACTTTGAGGGCCGGAGGGTTAGCTCAGTGGTTCCGGCGCCGGCCTCGCAAGCGCAAGAACCTGAGTTCAATCCCCGGTAACCACATATAATGCTGGGCGTGGAGACACGCCCACCAGCAATCAACACCGCATACCACAATGCCGGACGTGGTGGCTCACACCTGTAATCCCAGCACTCGGGAGGCAGAGACAGGTGGATTGCTGAGTTCGCGGCGGCTTGCCTGGGCACCATAGTGAGCTCAGGGCCAGCCTGAACTACAAAGCAAGACCCTGTCTCCAAAAAGCAAAAAAAAAAAAAAAAAAAAAGACTTTGAACAGTTATAAGAGAATTCCCTAAAATGATGTTCTAATAGCACCATCCTTAAAAGTTATTGGGCAGCCTTTACCCAACTTATAACTGAATACACAACAGGACAATTTAGATAAGAAATTGATATTTTACCTTTCATGACCTTCCCTGAATTTTAATCATTAGAGAAATCAATCATTACATCAAGTTAAAGGTCACAAAGCCATTTTACCTTGAATTTGGAATTCCTGGCAGTAAGGACTGGTATTAGTTCCTGTTTACCATAGGTATATTACTTTTATTCAGTTGTATTACAACGTATGTGTTCTCTTTCACATTGTGCAAAGTCAAACTGTTTTCTATCTTGAGTAACATATACCTATCAAGAAATCTTAAGTTTTCAAGCTAGGTGTGGTGGCACATGTCTATACTAATCCAGCACTCTGGGAGGCTGGGATGGGAGGACTGCAAGTTCCAGCCCAGCCTGGGCAACTTAATGACTTAACATGACCCAGTCTCAAAATTAAAAAAAAAAAAAAAAGAGTGGGATGCAGTTTGGTGAGAAGGGTCTGCGTCAACTCCCTAGAAAGAAAAAATTTTAGTTTTCAGCCAGACACAAGTGGAAGACACCTGTAATCACAGTACTCTGGGAGGTTATGCAAGGAGGATCACAATTCAATCCTACCTTGGGCAATGTAGTGAGATCCTGTCTCAAAATAAAAACATAAAAAGGGCGAGAGATGTATTTCAGTGTAAAAGCAGGCCCTAAGTTCAAGCCTCAGTAGTCTAAAAGAAAAAAAGTTTTCAAAATCAGAAACAATTTTTATAAACAAAATTCACTACTGGGCCTTGTAATATCAAATTAAATAGACCAATGACTATAGTTCAACCAAGGCTATGAAAATATTATATTCACTCATGATCCAGTTTCACTCAGACATCCCCAATAATTACTGACTTAACTTTGGCCTAACATTTCCTACATTATTTAAATACAAAGAGATAATTCAAGAGTGGTAATCGGGACATCTACACTTTGTACAATTTTTTCCATCCAAAGTCAAAAACGAAATAGTCACTTATCTCAAAGGACCAGAATAATTTCATAAAGTGTGTAAGTTTCTGGACACAAGACAGCATTAAAACATGTAAAAAAAATCAAGTATACTAATTCAATAAATCTATGAGGCTACAGAAAATGATACTGAGAGCAAAATGAGCTGCAAAAATAAGGAAATACAAGTAAAAGGCAATTATAGGTTAAACTAAAAATTCTATATTAAACTACAAGTACACAAAACAGCCAATGTAAGTAAAATTATTTTATTATAGAAACATACATGTGATAATGTTGAGAATTAGAACCACCTAAAATATCCATTGAAGGGATGTAGCTCAGCGGCACAGCGCCTTGCCTAACAAACTTGAGACCCCCAACTCCCAATACCTCAACCATTAAAAATTCTGTTTTACAGGTCAGCTTTTAGTACTGATAGAAAACCTGAGCATTATTTGCAAATGACAAGACTCCACTCTTTTTCTTCCCTGGCATAGGTGGTGGGATTTAAGTACATTTATACAAAACTGAACAAACTGGCATTCTGAGGGGAAAAGGGGGCAGGCTGCATGAGTCTTGGGGAAGAAAAAAGAACACATGGGCACATGTTAAGTACTGCATGTAATTGGTGATGTATTTCAATGGTGGGCCTCCTAGTAGTTCCACACTCAACAGTCTGTTCTGCTTATTCAGAGATCATCATTCTCTACAGGAGTTGTGGGGGAGGGGAGACCACATAAGGGACTCAAGCTGTGTTCTCAGTATCCTTACTCAATTTCTAAATATTCCTTCTGGGTTATCCTGTATGTCAGATAGATTATGGCTGAAGATACATTCTAGAAGGCTTTCCAACATGAATGTAATCAAATTATAGATAAAATAGAAAAAACCCAAACCAAACAACAAAACACACAACAAAAAACACATAGATGCTTGTAAACTAATATATTAAGAAAACACTCATATTTGACAGTAACTCCAAAAAGGGTAGCTCCTTTTAGAGTTTAACACTGCAAGTTTAGTAAAATTTCTAGGAAAATGTTTATTCCAATAAAACAAATACGGACTCAATAGGAGAGCCAAAACACACAAAATCAAATTTGACTCCATTAAAGAGATGGGAGTAATACATGTCAGTTGTAAGAATCAAAACAAAACCCAATTTTCTCCCTATTACGGTTTTCAGGAAGATTTTTAAATTCTCATTGATTTAAAAAAAAACAACTCTAAACTTTTAGTTCTATGCACACATAAAACAGATAAAGCAAAAAAAATCTACTAAAAACACACAAAAAAACAACCAACCAAAAACAAAAGTATGTAACTATAATCCAGTTTCCAGATGATAATATCCATAAATGAATAGGTCATGAATCGTTAATTCTCATCTCCCCACCAATAAAAGGCAAGCCAGCTCAGCATCGAAAATTCTCAGGAAAGCAAGCGTTCTTCTTAGTCCTAAAGCAGCCATCGCATCGTCTAAGTGCAGCTCCCTGCAGCCAACAGCATTAATGGACGCTGCACTGCTGTCCTTCCCTGGAGACAGCAGCCAGCACTACTCAAGCTTCTCACGTAGCAACCAGAGCTCCAGAGCCAGCAGCTGCTGCTGCCTTGTATACTCACCCTGTGATCCAATACAGGAACAACCTTCTCTTTACCCCACCCCCACTCCTTACACACACTTCTTGGGGGGGCTTGAAGACAGAAGGGCTAGAATTATGCATTGTAAAGGACAAAACAATCTTAAATTCACCCTTTTAAACTGAGGTTTTCTTAGAAAAAAATCAACATTTACCAAATTCCAAATATGTTTTAAACCAGCAATTTAGGAGCAAATATTAAGCTGTAGTTTTTATATGGCCAATTTTTTAAGCACTCGACAGTCAAATTTAAATTTGTAGTTAGACACAGCCTGTGCCACGTCCTACCAAAGGACATAATTCATTTTTCTACACATAGTAATAGTATTGAGTTAACCTTAAAGACTGATCCTATAACGGGCCAGAATATTTGGCTACAGAAGAGAGCTAATGGTTCTCCTGAGGATACTTGAAGAAAATCAACAAGAAAATATTTCCTGTGTCCTCCAAAGGGCCCAGAAACCTCTGCTGATGTATTTTCTCCCTTAGTCCTAGCTCAGATTCCACACATCTAAAATTACCCCTTATAACTTTCCTCTGAGTGACCTAAAAACACTATTAACGTAGAGTTAACCAACGAAAAAACTTCCCCCCAAATTCGGAGCACACAGATATTGTCTTGAAAAGATCTTACAACATAACTCAGCTGGATCTTCCACAATCAAAAGTACACCTTTTATAAAACACGCCCAAGCAAGAAACCTAATTGTGACCTTGGTCACAGAAAACAACTTCTTTAGTCAAGGATGAAAGGTATCAATAGAACCTGGGGATTCTTTCAGTATTATGGGCAGAGTAAATTGGAAAAAGAACTCAGGTATAGACAAAGCACAGTAAGACCCAGAGCTCTGGGCAAGAAGTGAATTACTGGTGAATACATTGCACAAGTACATGATAAAGCAGAAAATGCAGGTCATACATGAACCCCTGACCCAGACCAGCAGAGCTGGCTGCAGCATCAGTATCCAGGAAAAAGACCACTGATTCTGAAGTGCGATGAGCAGAGAGCGCTATAGAATAAATTAGCATAGAAGGGGCTTTCCCAGCAGTTAAAAACTTTCCTTTCTCACACGATTCATCTATTTAAACCAGGGCTTTTTCCTACTACTATTTAATTCACATTTTGGTTTGCACGCAGAGGTAAAGAGAATTCATAAAGCGTAAATTTTTCTGTCTTGAAAAACGTTTTCAAAAGATCGCTCTCCACGCCCAAGCAGGGAAAACGACAAAATCTGGCTCAACTCCATGCTGTAGACCTACAGGGTCAGTTGGGAGATCTGAGAGATCCGGGGGCATTCTCCATAGGGTGCTCAAGAATGTGAGGTGGGGGTGGCGAAGGTAATGTCTTCAATGTGGAAAAGGAAGCAGCCATCTGAGAAGGGGACTCGAGAACGAGAGGGAAGGCGTCCGGAAGATCATGGAGAGGATCGGGGCCATCAGTTGTCACAAGGCCGCAGGAACGGGGGTAGGAGATGGGGGTCGGGGGAGAAAAAGCAGAGCGCCCGAGTTTTCAGGCAGGGTGCACGAGGCCTACCCTCCAGGCAAAGGTGAACGTGGATCAGGCAGTTCCCAGGGAGGGGAGGCGTGGGGGAGGGGAGCGTCCTGCCCAGGAAAGGCACGAAAGGGAATTGGGGTCGGCTCGAAGGAGGGGAGAGGGAACCCCTCTACTCGGTAGAGGGGGCGGCGACGTGTAGGGGTCCGAGAAGCGGCATCTTCCTGCGGAGGCCAGAAGGACCGGGCCCGCGTCCCGAGGACGCGAGCGCGGGGAGACGGGCGAGGTGACCCTTCCTTCCTTCCTTCTTCCCGGGGCCCGGCGTGAGGATCGGGGTCTCCTTCCTGACGGACCCTTACCTTGTCCCACGCGCGGCCGGGGCCTGGGCCCGGGCTGCGGCGCACAGCACTCCCGGGAGGCGGCAAGACTCGAGTTAGGCCCAACGCGGCGCCACGGCGTTTCCTGGCCGGGAATGGCCCGTACCCGTGTGGTGGGGGTGGGGGACAGAAAGGCGGAGCAAGCCGAAGGCGGGGAGGGGGAAGGGCCAGGGAAGGAGGGGGCCGGCGCTACTGTGTTGGCGGACTGGCGGGACTGGGGCTGCGTGAGTCTCTGAGCGCAGGCGGGCGGCGGCCGCCCCTCCCCCGGCGGCGGCGGCGGCGGCGGCGGCGGCAGCGGCGGCAGGAGCTCACTCAACCCGCTGCCGGAGCGGAAACGCCACTGACCGCACGGGGATTCCCAGCACCGGCGCCAGGGGCACCTGGGACACACCCCCTCTTGCCGCGCGATTGGCCTCTCCGCTCACCGTCCCGTACCCATTGGCCAGCTCGCCGCCAATCAGCAGAAGCGGCCGGGGCCGCCTAGAGAAGAGGCTGTGTTCTGGGGCTGCGGCTCCTCAGAGAGCCTCGGCTAGGTAGGGGAGCGGAACTCTGGTGGGAGGGGGGGGAGGTCCGGTGGCCTGGGGGAGGGGTGGCTGAGGTGGACCGACTGTGGCTGGGAGTCGCCTTCTCCAGCGGGGTGTTGGAATAGGACGGTTTAATAATCTGGAAGGAAAATAGGGTGGTTAGATACAAGCAGGAATCCAGCCCGCCCTGCGGGAACCGGAGGGGGAGGGAGAAGGGAACGGAAAAAGCTCGAAGCCGGACGGAGCCATGGCTCCTGCGGAGGGAGGGCGCTTATGCCTCTCCTCACCTCCTGCCGCTGATTGGCCATTTCTCCTCCCGCCGTATGTGAAAACACAAATGGCGTATTTTGGTTGGAGTAAAACGCCTGTCAGTTACAGCCTTGGGAATGCGCAGCCGCCTGGCGACTCGCGCGGCCCCCTGGGTGGGGCGGGCATGTAGGTGGGGTGAGGGGCGGCCTTGCGGGTGCGGTCGGCCTCCGCGGGGGAGGGGAGGTCAGTGAAAGTGGCTCTGCGCGGATGTCCTCCCACCCGCCTCTGCCTTCGGGGGAGTCAGTTTGCCCGCCGTCTGTTAGGCTCTGGCGTCTGATTGGCTGCTGTGGCCTGGGGAACGGGCTCTTGCTATTGGCTCGGGTCCCAAATGAGCGAAACCACTTGGCAGGCATGCGGGGGTGGCGAGGAGGCGGGCGTTGGTTCAGCCCTCCTAGAGGCCCAGCGCCGCAGTGTCTGGCCCTGCGCCTCAGCGCAACGTGGCAGGAAGCGCGCGCCGGAGGCGGGGGCGGGCTGCGGGCCTAGGCTTCTGGGTGTTGGCTGCCACGGCTCCGCCCCAGGTCCCTACTTCTGGATGGGCGAGAGAGGCCGGATCCGTTCCTGGCACCTGTGGGGGTGGGGAAGGTGCGGTGATCTCTTTGGGTGGTTTGGGGGCAGATGGCGCGAGTTCTCCAAAAATTCGCGCTATCTGCAGTCCTGAGCCCTGCAGTGTAGGGGGCGGAGAGAGGGCCGCACCCTTTCAGGGGGAGGGGAGTGCCGCAATACCTTTCTGGGAGTTCTCTGCTGCCTTCAGTCCTCTAAGGACCGCCCTGGGCCTAGAAGAATCCCTCCCCTCCCCCCTTAGTGATCTCATCGTCGCCTCCATGTCGAGTCGCTTCTCGATTATGGGCGGGATTCTAGCCAGGCTTTAGAGTAACCTGCCTGGGCGTTGTCCTGTAGGAACAGAGCAGGTCTACTGTTTGAGGGGCGGAATTGAGTTTGTTTCGGGAGGTAATTATAATGGGGCAGAAAAGGAAAGTGGGGGCTAGGGGTTAGGTTTATGCAGCGACACTGTGGCTTATTACTACTTAACATTGTTTTTAAAGTATTCTTCCTGGAGGTAGATCAAAGGTGTGACTAACTGATTTTTAGACACTCCCCATTTGAGATCTTTGCTGCACCACGGAATAGCACCTCCCACTGTCATAATCGTAAAACTTTAGCCTTTGCTTCAGAACCTGATGCTTCCCTTATTTTCCTCCTGCTCTCAGCATCTTTCCTGGCAGGCATTTTAGCAACTCATACTTTGGTCCCATTTTCTGTGTTACTTGCTCATCCAGTCCGTAGACAAGCCACTGACTTTCTCTTGATCTTGAGTACGCCTGGTGAGTCATGAAACGAGACAGATTGGTTCCACCAGAAATTTAGTCTGGAACTGAAGCTGCCTCTTACACAGAAGTGCTTTTATTCCTCCTTAATGTACTTTCTGTGATGTTTACCTTGATTTTCATTTTATCTTTTCTCAGCTGGGATTCTTCCTCTGGGTCTGCTCATTTACAATCCAGATACCTTTGATTAATGATCTCTCCTTTTCTCCTCCTTTGAACACTTCTCACTGCATCCCTTTATTTTTGTTCTCCTAAGTTAGTAATTGAGCTCAGTAGCTTGTATGGTAATTTCCTAACTTCTTTCTACCCTATCATTTTCTGATGAGTCCTCCATGTTGACAGGGTGACAGGATAAAATCCATTTTCATGTGATGGCCGGCTCCCTCATTTGGCTAGTCTTAACTTTTAGGCAATTTTTTTCCTTTTGTCATTGCAGGGACTAGGCCCTCATAGACAAAATAAGGAAGTGGGCCTTGTGGGGGTTCCCAGAGGGGCAAAAGCACAAGGAAATGAAACCTTAGCCTAGGGTAAACCCAGGAGTCTTGGAATGAGGGCAGTGGTGCATGAATAGAAGGGATGAATCAGCCATGATCCCTTTTGCACTTGTTGACATGTATGGAGTATCCAATTAAAAGTGGCCAAGGGCTGCATGACTCCCAGGTGGGGAAAACCACTTATAACCTAAATCTGCCTGTATTACTGTGACTACCCTGAAGGGAAGGAGGGGGGTCCTAGGAACTTAAAGTCTGCATATCCCTAGTAATGGACTCCCAGCTCTGGGGTCCATCCTAGTGAGCCTGTTCTGCTTTCTGCAGTATACTTTTGTTTTACACACTAAGGAGAACCTATATATACTGAATTGAGAGTCTAGACTTGGGAAAGGAGCTGGGGGTGTGAGGTGGGTAGGGCAGTTTGGGGCTTTTTAAAGATACCTCAAGACCACCAAGGTGGTCACTTGTCACTTTTGCTTAAAAGATCACTTGTGTGGTCATTCTGGGCTACCCCCAGTGATTATTAGCATGGACGGAATCTCCTGGCCAAGACTCCTTGAGGGAAGCAGATAGGCTCCTCCTCCACCTGGACTGAAACACCTCATACAGCTAATAGTCTGGGAATCCTGTTTTCCCAGGGAATAAGCTAAGCTGTTTGCTATTCCTGGTGACCTAGTCAGGGAATTATACTGACCTACCATATTCCAAGAGGCACCTCCGGGAGACTGTTCAGAGTAGTAAGCACATCTGTGCCTAGAATCACTAAAGGGTTTGCTTCTGGAGGTTCTGGAAAAAGACCATATCACACCCCTTCCCCCAATATCCTTCAGAGTGTTTCTCCTTTTATCAAAGGGCATGTGCCTTTTCTTTCACTCAACTCTGAGACTGGTTCTCCAGGACACCTAGAGAAAGATTCCCAGAGCAATAGGGATATTTTGCCTTATTGTCCACCTAGCTCATCACAACCCATCTGTACCTTTCAGTCAGATTTTTAGAGCTCAAAGAGGGAGTGAGATTTGGGGACTCAGATTTACCACACACTGCTGTAAGTTGGAATGGAAATGAATAAATGCTCAAGCCTCATGCTTGTTGAGGTATATTTTCCTCAGATCTTCCCCCTACTAGGCTATTAGGGCAAATACTCCCATGAGATAGATAGTTCCTACTCTGCAAGAGGAAGCTCTTCACACCCTGGTGTGTCCTATTTGTTGAGCTCCATTGGGCAGTTAGCACCTTTGAGGAGTAGAGGCACGAAAGATACTTGTGTTACTAAAGAAGATAAAGGAGTTGGGCCCTTGCCCATGGGTAGAGCTCAGATGGTTCCTTCTAGTGAGACCAGTACCTTTCAGGGTCATCTTTGGGCTGTGTCAGGTAAGCCACGGACAGTTGTGGTGCCCAGCCTAAGATGGTGGAGCAGAGAGGAACCCTTAGCCATTTCTCCCCTTTCTTCACTGAGGAGAGCTCTGCATTCAAGGTTCCTCCAGACTTCACTGGAATGTTTGCTTAACCACTGGAAAAAATCACCCAAACTTCTTAAACAAAGGCCCTTACTACCCAAGCATAACTCTAATGTCTGTTCAGGGACTAAGAGGTCTGACCTGAAGGGGGAACTGTTAGCTACACTGTTTTGCAGCTAGATTTGTTCTGTAAATGGGAAAGTAAATGGGGAAAGATGCCATATGTACAATTAATTTTCACCCTTAGGACCTACCCTGACTGGGTTAAAGGCTGCCAAATTGTTGTCACCCTTATGGCCACCGTATGTGATCTGCCTCTTTCGGAGGGGAAAGCATCAGATAATGAAAAGCCTTGGGTAAAATTAGGAACTCTTCTGTACGGCTGCCTGTCAACTGGATAAACCCCCCTGGCAGGCCCTTCCCCCTCAGGGCAGCTCCTACGGGCTAGGGTCCCTTTGAAGCTCAAAGAGAGAATTGGGTAGTGGCACAGATGGCCTTGACAGGTATGTGGGCACTTTTGAGTATGTATGCACAGTAGATGTCCTTCTTTTGGGTGAAACTTTAAATCAGGCAGAGAAAGGGGGGTATGGGAACAAGTAGTCCAAGTGGGAAAGTTACCACATCTTGAATCATAAGGATCTGGATAATATCCCAACAGGGCAGGAGACAGGGCCAGTTAAGGAGTTGGACCCCTGGGTAAAGAGCCAAGAGTCTCGCTTCACTTGTGAGCCTCTAGAAGATTTCAAGTTTGTCTTCCCCAAAGATAAATGACAGAAAAACTAATCATCCCCTGTTCTGTTATAGTCATAATCCTTTGGTTGCAGCTTACCTGTCAGTCACCCTTAACAACTGTCCCAACTGGAATTTCTTGCTAGAAGTGATCCCCTATGACTGATTGTCTAACATGGATGTGGCAATGTTTGTTTCCTTCTAGCTTTTTGGACAGTCCAAGGGCAAGGGGGCACACCACCTCAAAGAACTGGCCATAAATAGCTTGTCCTATACTAATTGACCTAGTATTGCTTGAGTCCCAAAGTAACTGACATACAGTCCAACAAGAAGTCAAATCCATGCTGGTAACAGTACCAGAATGGATAAAACCTGGGAAAAATAGGTGTTAAAATGAGATGGTTCAGTGTGGGAGGGACCCCAAGTTCTCAAATTGGAAAAGAAGTTGCTCAGGAAAAAACTGTACCCCTTCAGGACAAGTCTCTTCTTTAAGCCTTATAGCAGCATAGGGCTTCTAGGTGTTCTTAATATGTCCCTTTGTAACTACTTAATGCAAGTTCATCTGGAAATATAAGACAAAGGGGGATGGATCGGGAGAGCCCCAGTAAGAACCTGCAGGTGACTCAGTCCTATGAATGTCATGAATTTGGCTTGAGACTCTGGTAGGAAAGTGAACATTCCAACTTTTCAGGTCCCTGGAATGGATCTATACTGTAATGACAATTTGAGTCACACTTCAAAACATTTCTCAGCAGATGAGTGTAGTATTAAATAGGTCCATCGATAACTCAATTCTAGAATTTCTTTTACCTTTACCACCTTTTACCTTTTAATTTCTACCTTTTACCACCAGAAACCTGGAGTGCTAGGCTTCCTACAGATTGTCTGCTGACCTTTGTAGAGGTGTGGAATGGAAATGAATTAGTTGCTGAGCCTTGTTGCACTTACCAAGCTATAGCTTGGAAAAGTCTAGTATGAACGTGCTCTCTCAGTACCCCCAGCTTCCTTTCCTGGGTTTGGACTCTGTTTCTATACCTCAGCTCTTCATTAGCTATAAGAGCTAACTCAAACAGTATTACTAAAGATAAACCTGCTTGGACAACTGAGTATTGAGAAACTAAGCATTAAGATTTCAAAAATACTAAAACGGTTATTTCTTTTTTTTGAGACAGGTTCTTGCTTTGTAGTTCAGGCTGGCCCTGAGCTCACTATGTAGCTCAAGCAAGCCTCCAACTCAGCAAACCTCCTGCCTCTGCTTCCTGAGTGCTGAGATTACAGGCGTGAGTCACCATGCTCGGTACTGTATGTCATTACCAGGGAATCAAAGCAGGGACCTTGTGCTTGCTAGGTGGGTGCTGTAACTACTGAGCTAAATCTCTGGCCAAGATGGCAATTTCTTGAAACCATAGGGGGAGTCCATAATCAAAAGTCTAGTAAGGGGCCGGAGGGTTTGCTCAGTGGTTCCGGCGCCTGCCTCGCAAGCACAAGGTCCTGAGTTCGATCCCCGGAAGCCACATACAATGCTGGGCGTGGAGACTCACGCCCACCAGCAATCAATACCACATACCACAGTGCCGGGTGTGGTGGCTCACGCCTGTAATCCCAGCACTCTGAGGCAGAGACAGGAGGATTGCTGAGTTCGAGGCTTGCCTGGGCTACATAGCTCAGAGCCAGCTTGAACTACAAAGCGAGACCCTGTCTCAAAAAAAAAAAAAGTCTAGTAAGTTTAATGAGAAACAGCACAATATCTGGTGCTAATGGGACAGCCTAGCCCTAAATTTCATTCATTTGGGGTTTCATTTTCTGGGAAGAACTGAGGATCCTGAGCATCATACTTGACTTGGAGAAAATGATTACATAGTAAGTCTTGTAAGAAGAAAGTAGAAATTAATTTCAGCTTATTTTTAATGCCAAAATGCCCCTTTTGCTTTTTTTTTTTTTTTT
>PVIC010030419.1:0-21934 GCA_004025085.1 Thryonomys swinderianus
TGGGGCAAACAAGAAACTAAATAGAAAAGGGGAGAAGCAAAGAAGAAAAGAACCAAGAACAGGGAAACATGGCAGCTCTGAATATGTCCATATCAGTCATAACTATTAATGTCAATGGCCTCAATGGGCCAATTAAAAGACACAGACTAGCAGATTGGATCAAGAAGCAAAATCTTTTTCCCTCAATAGTCTAATGCCAAGTTCAAAAGCATGGCATGGGGCATCTGGTGAGGATAGCATCCTGTTTCATAACATGGAGGAGGGCATCATAGGGGAAACACAGCAAGCATCCTGGCTTGGGTTACTTTTCTAATCATGCTGCAAATGCTATCATATGGGCTCCCCCCTTATGATTTTTGTTGATTTTCTTATTTTTTCCAATTCCCCATCCCTCCCTTCAACTCTCCATCCCCCCATATACATAAGCTTTGTTTCCATTTCTTCCACCCTTATGATCTTACTTCCCAAAGGCCATAACTCCAGATATCATTTATATATAAATTGGGATATTAAGTTTACAACATGAACTTCTGGGAACACATTCAAACCATAGCACCCATGTCATACAGTGTGAGTTAGCTTTTTGCTGCTGCTACAACTACTTGAGGAAAACAACTTAAAGGAAAAAAACAGTTATTTTGGCTCACAGTTTCAAAGGCTTCATTCCATGATTACCCAACTCCATTATTTTTAGGATTGTGGTGAGACAGAACATGATGGCAGAAAGGGAAGGCAGAGAAAAGCTATTCACCTCAGGGTGGCTGGAAGCAGTAAAGAGTGAGAGCCAGGAGGGGGACCAGATAGGTCCCAGATTCACCCTTCCCTGGTCCAGTCCCTTCAAGTAGGACCCACCTCCTATATCCATCACCTTATAATAATGCCATTCAATTACGGCCTCACCATTTAACTAATCCACTTAATGAAGTTAGAGATCTCAGAATCCAATCACTTCCAGAAGCCCTTCAGCAAACAAACCTTGAACACAATAAACCTTTTGGGGGGCCATGTTTTCAAACCATAAAACTGTGAGAAGAAATCAACAAATAAATGGATTTCTGTGGAGATGAAACTGATAGCAGTTCTGTATGTTCCCTTTCTGTCCAGGAAGAAGAGCAACTTCCAACAAATCAACATTACAGAAAGGAAAGAAAAGATCCCTAGAATAGTCAATCCTCAGGGTTGCCTTCTTTAGGGGATTATTTTACTTGAGTCACTATTATAGCCCCCATGCTGACCTCCCAAGAGGCAAAACTCTCCCCTTTAATACCATGGCTAAAAGCACAAATAAAAAGACAAGTTAGGAATTTAACTATCAATTTGCTAACTGCTGAGAAGAGCTAATGAGAAATAAACACAGAGTATAAATAAAGCAAATTAGAATCTGGTTTAAGAGGCAAAGGTTTCAAATCTCATCAGAGCTAATTTGTTTCCTGCAGACTCCATGGAGGGAAAGAAGCCCCATCAAAGTGCATACCACTCACCCTCATCTTTACATTTTTCTGCTCTAGAAGGAGACAGGCCTGAGGCTGACTCCAGGCTTAGCTACTTCTTTCAACTTGGGCACATTATTTGACTTCACTTGGACTCATAAATAACTACCATCTCCTCAAGTTGATTTAAGAGAACATCACTTTCCTCAGGCTATGCCACAGAGACCCTAGATATCCCTCAGTAGTGCATGTGTTGAAGGTTTGGTACCCAGCCTGCTATCTAGGAGGTGGTAGAAGCTTTAGGTCATGGAAGCCCACCCTTAAAGGGGACTATGGGACAAAAGCTCCCTCCTTGCTCTCTTTTGTTCAACCCCACATGTCTGCCATGATGTGCTACCAACCACGGGTCTCAAAGCCACTGACCAACTGATCATGGATTGGAACCCCTGAAACTGAGAACCAGTGTAAAACTTTTCTGCTTCTAAATTAATTTGTACAGGCATTCATGCTAGAGATCCGACTAATAGACTACCGTAATGTACCACAGACTGGGCGGGTTTAACAGCAGAAGGGTATTGTCTTAAAGCTCTGGAGGCTGGAAGTCTGAGATCAGGGTATCAGAAGGTTGGTTTCTCAGGAGGGCAGAGAGTATCAGCTCCAGGGCTCTTGCCTCACTGCTTGGAGGGTGCTGGGAATCCATGGCATTCTGTGGTTTGTAGATGCATCACTTTGGTCTCTGCCTTCATCTTCACATGCCATCCTCCTTCCTCCAAATTTCCTCTTCATAAAAGGACATCAATCACACAGCTTTATGAGTATAGACTCATTTTAACTAACATATCTTCAATGATCCTATTACCAAATAAAACCCCATTCTGACAGAGTAGGATGATATGAACGGGGTGGGGGGTGAACCCAAAACAAAGAGTGAAGCATTGTCTGTAATGCAGTTAACATGATGTCTTGTGCATGTTAGGTCACTGGACACACTGCCCTTGGGACTACAATGGCTTCTCAGTTTTGTACAAGCCCATCTGCTCCTGCCTGTCCCTTGCAGCCCTCACTAGGTCACACAATGTTAAAGTAATGCAAGAACTGAAGCATGATTTACACACCTGTCATGGTAAGCATGCTAATATTATCATTATAATCTGCATACAATGACCATAGTCTAAACACTCTTCTAAGCACTCTTTTGTGAATTTTTAAAATTTATTAAAGCAACTCTATAAGGAAGGCATGATTATTATTTTGCCTATTTTGTAAATAAGAAACTGAGGAAACGAGAGGCAGAACTTGTTTGAGCCCACACAACTTTTACATGTTAGCATCGGGATTCCAACCCAGGAAGGTGAACTCTGAACCAGTGCATCCCCAACCAACAGCCTCCCTGAAGTTTGTTCCCTGTGTCTTCTAATATCTAACTCGTCACTGTCTTGAGGACCTGCATTACGAATGGAGACAAAGCACCACAAAGTACAACAAAGTTGATTCACTGTGTCAGCTCCATTGTGAGAGTGGGGTCCGTGGCAACAGATGTGACCAGTCATCTCCTTCAAGGAGGATGTAAATCACGCTCCCAGAGTGACATGACTACAAGTATCTCCTCTCTTGGAGCAGCTTAGTATGGTATAGGGATGAGAAATGCAGGATTCACTGTCTGCCTCCTTCACGCACTCATTTTAAATTGCTTTCTTTTGGTGAGTGGGTATATGGCAACATTTAAACCTGATCAAGCCAAATCAGACTCCACAACAGATAGCAACTTGGAAGACCTAGTAGATTGTTCAACACTAATTGTTTGTCTCACGTCCTCCTCAGATCTGGGATCTGGAAACCTATAGCTGTTTGTTCACAGCTTCCTCCAAAGCCAGCGGCATTAAGGGGGAACTCACAGCCTGCCTCTACCTCCCAGGACCCCAAGCTCTGTGTGTGGCTGCCAATGTCGTGGCTCTTTTGCAGCTGAATCTAAGGTACATGGCTGTCTGTCCCTTTGGGATTCTAGAAGGTTCTGTAGAGCTCACTGTGGCTGTGCTCTACCTACTTCATGCTGTACAGTTGGGAACTCTGTGTAGCCTCCTGAACTTCAAATCTCATGGTTCTAGCTTGCAGTTTATATTTGGGTAGCTGTCTTTAATGTTTTCTATTAGTTACTCCAACATAATCTTCCTATACTATCCCAAAGTCTATATTCAGCCTCATCAACATCTGAGGCCTAGTATATCCAGCAGCCCTACCCCGAGAATAAACTTCTCAAAACTGTACTATATGGATGTGACTTATGCTGTCTAAAGGCATCAACCTGACCAGTAGAGTTAAGAGAGATTCCCAGGTGGGGTCAGTCATACCTCTATTGTGATGTCTCTGCTGTGTCCCATGTCTCAGCCCTGTGAGGCAGGACAGCCAAATGGGGTGGCACATGTCTAGGTGATAAGCTGGGTCTATCTGGGGACACCCCTCTCTTAGCAGGCTTCCCCTGCCCAGGGCCTCAATATCTAGGAGGTTTTACACCTGGAGATCCAAGTCTCAACCCCTCCCCAGGTAATGCACTGTGGTTTCCTTGGCACTCCTTTGCCAAACAATGCTGCCATGTTGTTCTCTAAAAGGAAGATAGATACGCCCACCCATCTACTCTTCTGTGCTCAGAAACCTAGCACTGAGTATTAGTGCCAGGTGTTCGTTCACATTTGCCCTACCTGGAGTGAGACTTACTAGTCTTACTGAAGAAATCTCTCCATAAAGTCCCAAAAGTTTAATTCTGAAGGTTCACAGATGAGCAAGTCATGGCCTAGAGAAAGGAATGCTCTGTCCCAGGACAGAACTGGAGCAGAGCTGGGATGAGCTCCCCTCTGGACACCCAGTACCTGGCATTCTCCCTACATTCTCAGTTCCTGTCAATGAAACAGCAAAGTTTCCCGAGACATCAAAGGGGAGATAAAAATATCATACAAGCAAAGGCACGTTGCCTGGTCTCACTCTCCCAGAGCCTACAAACAAGGTTTTCCTTAGATAGTTCTAAAAGCCCCAGTGGCTGTGAAGTGAGTTTCAACCCTTCTCCCTGGCTCTGCAGGGGAACAACTCTCCCCTGAACAGCTGGCAAGGTGGCAGGTTGCCTACTCTGTCCTTTGAGAACCAAAAAGACCATCTGTCTTCCCAAAGCAAAGATATCATGAAAGCCAGTTCATGGTGCAAATGGATGTGCCTTTTTAGCTTGTCCGTGTAGGCATAGAAAAAGTCTCAAATATATTTACTGTATGCCACAATCAAATCTCAGATTAAGATTTAATCTTGCAGAAAAGAGGTCCTTTTTCAGATAGCAGAATTCCATGGAAAAGTCTAGAATGTGAGATACTGGCTGGTGGCTATCCATGCCCTTCGCAATCTGCTTTCTGAGGTGGTGTGGAATATGAGAGCCCAGGCAGAGTGATTGACACATGATTGCTGGCCAGGCTCAGAAACAGTCGGGCTCCTCACTCAAGATGCCAAAACAACCTGCAAAAACAGAAGCTTCAGTCAGTCAAACTGCTGTTTGTTCCACATGATAGCATTGTGTAAACAAACAGCCTGCTGGATTGATGTCTTTTGGATCAAAGTCACTGAAATTCCACTTTATGGCAAATTCAACCATAGTCTCTAGCACCAACACTTAAGTTCCAGAAAGTGTTCCCCTATCTCAGCCTACTCCTCATCCCTGCTGTTACTCAGAAGCTAGGTGACCTGGCTTGAGTTATCTAATGCTCATCTGTGAGATAAGGAATTCAGCTCTTTCTTCCCAAGGTTGAGAAAGGCCAACAAAGCTGATGACCATGACCTGAATTGTTTCTTTGGACTGGATTCTCTAGGACTCTTTCCTCCTCCTACCTAGGCCACACTCCACCTTTACATTCCAAAGCCCAGGGATGATTCATAGGAAAGTTCTCTACATCCCTGTTAAAATCTGCTCTTCCTCAAGGAGGCTTCTGGGCACCCATGCTTCGGATCTGTCAGAGGCTCAGTTGTTCTGTAGCTGAGCCTTAGGACTACACAGTGAAAGGACCATGTAGAAAGATGACAGAACAATAACATACAGAACCAGCATTTCATATTAAACATCCCTTGCATTCTGAGCTCCTCCAGACATTTATCCATCCCCTCTTACCCCTCAGAAAATTTCCATGAGGAATCCATTATGCAAATGAAGGAATTATTCCAATGAAGTTGGCTTGCTTAACCCCAAGGTCTGCCTGATCCGTGTGCTGAACTTCCACAGTAGTTCACAGGGCAGGGTTGTCTGCTCAGGTGTACCCTGCACATGTGGGCACCCGTGGAAGTCACCTCACAAGGCCTCCCTGGATCTGGCTGGCTTTGTGCCTGCTGGGAGCAGAAGTGCTGCTGCCTTCCAGAGCTACTCCATTTGTGTTTGTGTGGGGGAAGATCTGAATGACTGTGGAGACAATCCATTAGGTTACCTAGGTGATAGGGTCACAGAACCCTATTTCCCCTGCTTTGAAGAGACAGAGGCTCTTACTTTTCTTATTTAGCAGCCACTATGCTCACCAGTTATGGATGTCATGCTCTGTGCTGATTCTCTTGTCTGGTTTCTCATTTAACCTGCAAAACAACCCTTTGAATAGGTATTACTACTCCTATTCTACAGATAGGAAAGTTGACATTTTGAGCAGTTAAGGATCCTAGCCTGAGCCCCAGACCCCAAAGCCTGTTGTCTTAGCTATTCTGTTACGGAGGTGCAGAGCAATCATACCCTTGCCCCGTGAGTTGCTATAGGAGGTCAACACAGAAAGTGGTCCCCTTTGTGTATCCGTGTCACACAATCAGCTCAGAATGTCACTCCCTCTCTTTTCCATGAACAAGACCTGCCCCAGAGCCTCACCAGGAGCTTTCCCACCAAGAGCCTGTGGTGTGCTGCAGGTACAACCCGGCCTTCAGGCATGTGGTCAGCTGCTCCGAAGCATCTGTAAGTATCAGTTCCTCTTCCTCTGGCAATTCTATCCCTGTGAGCGTGGACCTAGCGCCCCTGTCTTCCTATTAGGAGTCTTTTTTTTGTTGTTTTTTGTTTTTTGTTTTGAGACAGGGTCTCGCTTTGTAGTTCAGGCTGGCCCTCAGCTCACTATGTAGCCCAGTCAAGCCTGGAACTCAGCAATCCTCCTGCCTCTAATCCTCCCAAGTGCTGGGATTACAGGCGTGAGCCACCACGCCTGGCACTGTGGTATGTGGTATTGATGGCTGGTGGGCGTGAGTCACCACGCCCAGCATTCTATGTGGTTACCTGGATCGAACTCAGGGCCTTGCGCTTGCGAGGCAGGCGCTGGAACCACTGAGCTAAATCTCTGGCCCTATTAGGAGTCTTTTTAAGGGACACTCTACTTGAGAAAAAGAAGTCACTGGCCATTTAATGTTCATTGTGTGAACACCATAAAGTGTTACTTATACAAATGTAGATTCCCTAGCCTACTACACATTCAGGCCTATTAGGTATATACTGCTATTATGGCCAATTCCTTCTAGGACAATGATGAATAAAACACCACAAGATCAAATAAAGGACAAGAGATAAGATGCAATACAGATGCCATACATATGTATATTTTTGTGTGTATATATATATATCTATATAGTGTGTGTGCATATAATTTTACTATCTTATAGTAAATTTTTCCCATAAATAGAAGTATACCCTAAAACAGTGATTAAAATATGGGTTATAAACCAGTAACAGTCATTCAGCATCATTATCAAATACTTCATACTATACGTAATTACATGTTTAGTATTTTTACACCTCTGGCAGCAAAGTGAATGCATGCACACAGTGTCACCTCACACATGTGTGATGTGTTGCACTAGGACACCAGCATGGGTATGACACCCCAGGAGCTTTCCTAGACAGGATGTTCCCAGCTCCACTGCAATCTCACGGGCCCACTATTGCACATGCAGCAGCCGCTTGAATGAGGTATCTTTATGCAGTGTGTGACCTTATCTGTTTGTCCTTTTCTGAGCCAGTGACCTGAGCAGCATCACAGGGGAGCTGCCAGAACACGTGGCCGCACTTCCTTTCCTCCTCCTTTCCAGAGCCAGGCCCCCCAGGGTATGGATTAGAGCCCCAGTCACACCTCATGGCCCTCGACAGGCATGCTTCAGTTTTCACACTCATTCATTCACACTCACAGCTAGAGAGACACCACAGTGCTCACACAGGTTCTTGCCATTTCTTGGTCAGGATTTTATCAAATATTTTAAAAATAGATTCCCTAGTATGCTACTCAGAAGTTTTGTGTTTGTTTTTGAGACAGGGTCTTGTTTTGTAATTCAGGCTGGCCCTGAGCTCACTATGTAGCTCAGGCAAGCCTTGAACTCAGCGATCCTCCTGTCTCTGCCTCCCGAGTGCTGGGATTACAGGCATGAGGCACCACACCCAGCACTGTGGTATGTGGTATTAATTGCTGGCAGGCGTGAGTCACCACACCCAACATTGTATGTGGTTACCAGAGATCGAACTCAGGACTCTGTGCTTGCGAGGCAGGCGCTAGAACCACTGAGCTAAATTTCCAGTCCTCAGAAGTATTTTTGTGATGACTCATTCTCATTGCATGTTCAGGAAGGGAGGTTCTTGAATACTGGAGGTCTGTGCTCAGAAGAAAGCACTTGCCTCCCGTGGTTATCAGAAACTCAGCTCACTCCCATGAAACCAAAAATGTCACCTTCTCAGCATCCTGTTCATTCCTCTGTCCAACCCTACCTCATCTCTGCTCGGGAACTTTTCTGCCTCCTCCTCTTTTCCTACACACACCTAAGGATCCTTCCAAGTCCAACTCAGATCCCATTTGCTGAGGAAAGTTTTCTTCCCTTCCCAACTCAAGCAGGTTTCGCCTTCTTTCTGACCAACCCAGTCAACACCCAAGATCACAGTGTGGGGTTGTACTGCAGGAGTGAGCTGCGCCCTCAATAAGAAAGCAGAACAAGCCTGTCTGTTTTCTCTACTTTCCTTCTTGACCTGTCAAAGCTTTATCTTTTCTTAAATTTAATCTTCATTGGTACATTATATATACACATCACAATCACGCTCAACATTGAGAATTTGTACCAGTATGTGAGATGACTTCATTCTCATTTTTCCCTCTTCTCCGACCCACCCTAAAACCCCCCACCCCTATATACATAAGCTTTGTTTCTTCTCTTTTTTAAAGCTTTATCTTCTTTGAGGCACAACTCAGATATCAGCTCCTCTGAGAAGTGTTCTTACCCTCCCCTCGCTGCACATCCAGGCTAAAAGAACAAACCCATTAGCACTTAGCCTTTTGATTGTACAGTCTGCTTCTTCAACAACTTTGCTTTTCATAAGCTTAATTCCCTGGCAGTAGGTAGTAAGGAGACACTGAATAAAAAACATGCAGACTCACATCTATTGTTGTAGGAAGCACTTGGTGGCAATAAACTTGCATTAGTTACTTTTCCATTACTGACACAAAACACCTGATAGACATCAAAGAAGCAAAGATTTTCTTTGCTCACAGTTTCTGAGATTGCAGTCCATCATCAGCTGGCTTCAAAGAAGAAACTTCATAATAGGAGAGGGTAGTGAAGAATGGCTTTTCACCTCATGGCAGTTCAGGAATGAAAAATAAAAAGCCAGAGAAGAAGAAGCCAGGGAAAGACATACCTTTCAAAACAATATCCACAGTGAGCTATTCCTCCAGTTGAGTCCTACCTACCAATGGCTCAGGTAGGAACTCACCAGTGGACAAGTCCACTGGTGAAGGTACCAGTCTCATAATCCCATCACCTCTCTGTGCCCTGCCTCTGAACACTGCATGGAGAATCAAACCCTCAATACATGAGTCTTTGGAAAACATTTCACTTTTCAAACCCCAACAAAACTCTCCAAAGTGAGTGATGCTGATTTCAGTAAATACCCACTGTATAGATATATTACTAAGTGAAGTCTTTGTAATGTCACCATCACAATCCACAGCATTCAAGTAGCACACTTGACTTTTATGGAGGAGATAGTAAGGCCCAAGAACTTCACAGAGTCCAAATGTATGAATATTATGATACTGATTTCATTCATTTGGTATATCATAGAAGCACTAAGGATTATCAACTTTCATTACCTCTGAAAATGTTTGAAAACTCATAAGTGGTCAATTAATGTTTATAATGTATTACATACAGCTACAATTTATATTAACACATAGTAGCTATGTATAGTATGAGTGTATTTTATAAGAATAACAAATTTTAATCAACGTAGCTTGAAACTATAAATATTCCTAAATCATTTAAAATTTAGTGTCAAACTTTAATTTTAAAACAATTTAATTTTAAGATACTTTTATTTTAAGATAAATCTTTACTTTTATTTAATTTGGGATGTTTGAGTGGATGAAAACCCTCAAAATAAAGCCTACTATGGGGACGGAGATTTAGCTCAGTGGTTCTGGCACCTGTCTCGCAAGCGCAAGATCCTGAGTTCAATCCCCAATAACCACACACAATGCCGGGTGTGGTGGCTCACGCCTGTAATCCCAGCACTCGGGAGGCAGAGACAGGCGGATTGCTGAGTTCGAAGCTTGCCTGGACTACATAGTGGGCTCAGGGCCAGCCTGAACTACAAAGCAAGACCCTGTCTCAAAAACAAAATAAATAAATAAACAAATAAATAAATAAATAAAGCCTACTATGGTGTGAATTCTCCCTACTAAGGGCAAGTAAGGCATATCTAATAAAATAGAACTAGAACCTTTAGACCTTCTTGATTCTATAAATATTTCCTTGAAGTCATTTGGAAAGAAAGACTTTTCTTTTTTGGAAAGATATTTTTATTGCCCCTTTCTGTCTGTTCATATCCAGATGAATTTCTCTAAAGATTTTTTTCTTTTAAAGGTATATTTGTTTAATTTCATAATAAGAGTCCCAAGCCTCTAAAGATAGCTCCTACACTCCCTGCTTCATTCTTCCATGCCAGAGCTTCATCATCAGCTGATAAGTATTTGATTTAAATCTGATCCTCAACCACATTCCACTGCAGGTTATATGCAAGTGACTGCACACTAAGGGTCTATTACGGAGGACAGATAGATATAGTTGAGTGGTAGACATCTCTAGGGTGAACTTGCAGAGGGAAGGAAGTAAAGGTGTGCACCACTGAAAATCTGTTCTCAGTACCTTGGGTTACACAACACTGAGGTTGCCTTCTAGCTTCTGTTTTGGGGACTCAGAACTTTCTCTTGAGTGAGTGGAGTTTCCTCTATTATAAACAAGCAGTTTAGAAGGAATATTCAGTGCATAACAGGGCTGAGAAAACATACCATTCCTTCATGATTTCTCCTCTCAGATTGTCGGTGTCTTTTAGAGATCCCTGGTCAGAGGACTCTGGGTGCAAGCTTTAGAAATGTTACCCCAAAAGAAGCACTTCCGGGGATGAACACTTACTTCATCCAGTTATGAAAGATACTGCTGAACTCTCTCACACAGGATCCTCATTCAAAGGTTGTTCAAGAGATGGGACTGAAAAAAGTAACTGCAAGATGAACTTGTTAGACTGAGTGACATCTTTTTTTTTTTTTCTTGAGACAGGGTCTCGCTTTGTAGTTCAGGCTGGCCCTGAGCTCACTATGTAGCCCAAGCAAGCCTCGAACTCAGCAATCCTCCTGTCTCTGCCTCCCAAGTGCTGGGATTACAGGCATGAGCCACCACGCTGGGCACTGTGGTATATGGTTTTGATTGCTGGTGGGCTTGAGTCTTCACGCCCAGCATTGTATGTGGTTACTGGGGTTCGAACTCAAGACCTTGCGCTTACAAGGCCGGTGCCGGAACCACTGAGCTAACCCTCCTGCCCCTGAGTGACATCTTAAAGCTAAAGATTTAGAAGAAATATCTATCCCCAAAAGCGGTCATTCATCTTTGTCCTGATGGTGAAGATATGTTGCTGTTTAAGATTCAATCCACATCTACTATGTCTGCACCTAGATGGTCAGAGTTACATTCTGTGCTTTGTAAATCTTCCAGGCTTCTCACTGTTATGGGCTGAATTGCATAACCCCAGATTCCTGAGTTGAAGCTCTAACCTCCAGGACTTCAAAATGTGACAATAGGAAACAGATCTTTCTCTTTTTCTTAACTAATACACAACAACACCAAAATTATATATATTAATGGGAGTAATGCAATGTCTTAATACGTGTATATATTCTGCACTGTTTAAACAAGATTACCAAAATCTATCTCCATGGACATTTATTATTTATTTCTAATTAAAACTTTCAAAATCCTTTCTTCCAAGTTTTTGAAATATACAATATACTATTGTTATATTTTACAGTCACCGTACTATACAATAGCTCACTAGAACTTCTTGCTCCTGTCTAACTAAACCTGATCATTACCCCCATTCCTCCATCTTTCCCACTCTCCTCAGCAACTATTAACCCACCATCCTACCCTCATTTCCTCTGACATCAACTTTTTAATACTTTACATATGAATGAGATCATGTGGTACCTGTCTTTCTGTGCCTGACTTATTTCACTTAACATAATGATATCCAGTCCCATCCATGTTTTGTAAATCACAGGATTCTAGTCTTTTTATGCCTGAATACTATTTCACTTGTGTGTGTGTGCCCACTCATGAGTGTGTGTATAAACTTCTTTATTTCATTCATCATCAGTTGATAAATGCTTGTATTGATTCTATATCTCAGTAATTGAAAATAGTGTTGCAATGCACATAAGAGTGTAGGTGTCTCTTTGAAGTAATGATTTCATTTCCTTTGAATATATACTGGCAATGGAGTCTCTCGATAATATGGCAGTTCTATTTTTAATCTTCTGAGGAACCACCACATTAATCTCCAAAATAGCTATTTTGATTTGCAGTCCCACTACCACAGGTTCCCCTTTGGAATAGGTCCTTTAAAGAGGTGATTAACTTAAAATGAAGCCATTAGAGTAGCCACTCTATTCTGAGTGGTATCTTTATAAGAGAAGATTAGGATACAAAGAGGTCAGATAAATTAAGATTAGGCACAGAGGAAAGACTTCAGGACGAAACAGTAAGGAGGCAGCCATCCACAAGCTGAGGATAGAGGGCTCAAAAGAAATCAACTCCACTGACACCTTGATATTGAGCCTTGATCCCCTGGACTATGAAACAGTACCTTTCTGTTGTTGAAGCCACCCATTCAGTTGCATTATTATAGAAATCCTAGTAAATGAATACATTCAGATAAGATGTCTTGTACTTTCAGGATATATGCTTTTAGGGTACACTCTCCATAATACCTATGAAGTTAGGTATACTTCTCAATGCCAATCCCCTTTATATTAACTACCAGTATCTCTAGGTCACTATTTTTCAACATTTTTATATAGATGGTGAAAATATGGGACTTTGAAACAGGAAGACAGTTATCTGAATTCCCTGGGGCTTGTGGCCATGCTGGGATCACTTGTCTGACCTTTGACTCCAGTGGAAGAAGGTATGTGCCCTTCCAGTGCTGTCCACCATTGGGCAGGTCCATGTCTGGAATGCACCCCAACAGAGTGCTCTGTTTCCTAGGTTAATCACTGGAGGCAGAGATGGTTGTCTGAAAATATGGAGCTACAACAATGGACATTGCTTGCACACCCTGAAACAGGGCAAGTGGTGTTGGGGTGTTCCTAAGTGGTCCCCATAATATTAATGCAAGGTTAGGCATTTCTAGTGAAAGTTAAAAAAAATCAAATGAGAGAACCTAGGATTTGTACAGCAACCCGACATTCTTTTTCTCTGGCCTTTCATATTACTTAATGATTCTGAACTTGTGTTCCATAAGGATATGATCACGGATGTCAAAGTCTAGATTAACAAACTGAAAGCAAGTTTCTTATTGTTACCTCTCCACACAGGCAGTTCCCTTCATTCATTCATTTACTGTGCCTGTTCTTAGTTAAATGACCCTGATTTGGGCCTGTAAAAGTCCCACTTAAAATACAAACATTCTCCAAATATCAGAGGGCAATAAATGAAGTCAAAGTAAGAGACAAAAACGATCTAAATAATGTAGCTTACATCATAAACCTGCAATTCCTACCTCTGTCTTTGCTCTCTGTGCAGTAAGCACCATGATGATAGGGTGCTATCAGGAGAAGCTGAGCTCACAGCTGAGCAAGGGCAGAATGGGCACTGTATAATGATGAGGGCACCCCAAGTCAACAGTGCTTTCATGACTTGAAACACTTTTAACTGTGGCTTTTAAACTGGAAAGTAAAGAGTAGTTTCCCCAATAGCAGTTAGATTTGTCAATTTAAGTAAGCTGATTAAAGAACTAAAATGTTTGCTATAAGTAGTAATGCTGTCTTTTTAGATGAAAAACAAAGTGAACTCTGTGATTGTACCTACATGGAAGTGAACCAAAATAAGTGAGTTATTTTCAGCTTGGCTATAAGAGAGATTATATGTAATGGCGTGCTTTGTGCCTTGTTTTTCAACCCAAAGTTTGTCCTGGAAGGAGATATCAGAAGGACCTAGGGAATTTCCCTGAAAAAGATGTGTCAAAGCATTCCTGAGGACTCCAGTTGTGTCCTAATGGTGAATGAGGCAATTAGAGTTTGCTTAGAATATTGAAGCAATTTCCGCACATTTTGACAACTATTTAGAAACAGAGATGGAAAGTTCTATAGCTTCCCACCAAGTGCTTTATTAAGAAATAAATCAGAGCCTGGAGCAATTAAATTCAACCACCATAAATCAAAGAACAAAAGCTCAGTAAATTCCATCCTGAACACTAAAAGGGTGAGAAAAGCCTTGGTGAATTTCAGTACATGCTCTTGTATGGTGGTTCAGCCATACTCTTTGGATCAGGTAATCTTCAGGAAGGCAGCCAAGTGGTGGAGTCTCTGTAACACATGCAGTGGGGTGTCATAATGCTGTCTCCTAACCCTTGAAGTACCACTTAAAACACTGAGCCTAACATCAAATCACACTTCCTCTCATTCTTCATAACAAATAAAAGAGCTTATGCTCTTGTTCCCTTCTTTTATTACAGGTATTATACTAAACTAAATATTAATTCCATGCAAAAAATTAAACATACCAAGAAAGAACATGTACATAGGGGGTGGGGGTTGTGGGGTGGGTAGCAATATGGCTAAAAATGAGAATGAACTTGTGTCATATACTGGTACAAATTCCCCAATGTTGAGTGATTGTGACCTGTGTATAAAATGTACCAATAAGGAATTCAATTAAAAAATTAAACATATGAAAAGCTTAAGTACTAAAATGTATAATTCTGTTGTCCTAGGTATATTATAGCTGTTGGATGGGACAGAAGAGTAAACGTGTATTTTGTAAGTGAAATGTACAAAAGGATGCTATTTCAAAACCCTTCTTCAGACTGATACACACACACACACATGTGCACGCATGCACACGCACACACACACACATCTTTTTAAAAATAGATTTTGGAGTGCCTTTGCTATCTGGTATAAGACAAATCATGATAGAAAGTTTCAGTCTCTATACTCTCTTTCTTCCTTTCTTCCTTTCTTTCTTTCCTTCTTTCTCTCTCCCTTTCTTTCTTTCTTTCTTTCTCTTTCTCTCTTCTTTCTTCCTGTCTTTCTTTCTTTCCTTCCTTCTTTCTTTTTCTCCCTCCTTTTCTTTCATTTCTCTTTCTCTCTCTGTCTCTCTTTCTTTTTTCTTTCTTTCTTTATTTCTTTCTTTCTTTCTTTCTTTTTTCTTTCTTTCTTTCTTTCTTTGTTTCTTTCTTTCTTTGTTTCTTTCTTTCTTTCTTTCTTTCTTTCTTTCTTTCTTTCTTTCTTTCTTTCTTTCTTTCTTTCTTTCTTTCTTTCTTTCTTTCTTTCTTTCTTTCTTTTCCTAGTGTCTTTACAAATATGTTCACTTCATTTTCCCCCAGTTTTCCCCGTTTCCTTCCATGGGCAGAAATGCTAGATAGAAATGTCAGGGCCACCCGTAGATGGCATCCTGGGGAATCCAAACCAGACTGCACTTTGAACACCTGTAGTTCTGAGCTTGCCTCTCACCCTTTCTCCAGGATGCCCACCCCCGCCTCCCCGCGTGCTGGTCCCCTCTGAGCAGCATGCCAGGTCACCCACTTGTGCTGCTTATGTGCACGCTCCAGGCTAAAGATTAACCTGTCAGCTGCCTGGCTTTCACTTCATTCCTTCAGGCTCTTGCCTTGTCTTTATGTCTTAGTCCCTTTCTAAACAGAACAACGAAATGAAATGCCATCCATGAGCAGCTCTACGGAGAAAAAATGATTTTTTATGGCTTAGAGTTGGGGAAGGGGATTACTGAAAATGCTGACTACAACTAAGTTTTAAATCTACCTCTGGCATTTTATTTTCTGTGCTTGCTGTACTAGGTAGTCACGGATTTCTGAATGTCTTTAAATATTATCAGTTCTTTATTCATCCAAAAGTACACTGTATTTCACAGCCTAAGCTTTACCTCCTCAGAATGATTTTAGAGATGACCTGGGAAGTCTTGGTGCTGAGTTTGTCCTTTGGTATTATAGGCTCTGTGGGCCGATGGCTTTCGTTTCAGTGTACACAACAGCTATAGGTTTTATTATGAAGGCAAAGCTATGCAGCCCATCTGAGGAGAGCTTGTCAGTTGACATATGATTTGCTGAAATGCAATCACCCAAACGTCAGGAGTGGATTGCTTTTTATTCCCGCTGGTGCTAAGGGAATTTACTTTGACATTTCAAAAATCTGCATCACTGGTGGGGTGAGGGGTAGAGTTATGAAATGTGCCAACACCTTCTCTCTGAAGTTGTGAGTGTGTTGGCAACTCATTTCATTGCATGTACAATGTGTCCTCTTTGGCTTTTGATACAGGATGAACCACATGACGTTCATCACTTCTGGAAGCCACAGCCACACTGGCAGGATGACCTGGTGAGCCCTCGTCTGCTGTCTGGCCCCTCAGAACACATGGTGGCACATGATGAGGATTGCCTTCACCCAGAGGCTCCTCCTGCATCTCCTGAGCCTACCTGGGAAGATCACAGTGTCTCAGGAGCCTTTTCTATGACAGGATGTCTTGACAGGCCCAGGAACCCTCAGATCCAGGGAGCCCTTCCTCTCTCTGATAAGCTCGTGTAAATAAACTCATGTTTAAGCTGGAGCAGAGGACCATGCAGCTCTCCATGCTTCAACCAGGCATTTTAAAGTGCAGGAAGGCCAGCTCAGGACAAAGGGTGGGTGTGATTTCCCTCAAGGAAGCATCCACTTCTGTCTTCTCTTTGGCAGGCCAAATCTGTATTCATTGTGCCATCATCGTGCATCTAAAGAGCCTAGGAAATGACATTCCTTCTACTCTGTGGCTTATCAGAGCCCCAAAGACAAGGAGCAGCTTGTACTTTTTATTAGGACTCAGAATGCCCCCAACTTTCCACAGCTTCCTGGTACCGAATGATCTTCCTCAAAATTATCTAGATGCCAAGCCAGTAAGACAAGTCAAGAAAGCAAAGCTGATGTGCCCAACTGTGCCACTGTTCCACCCACCTATATCCCCTGTAAATATTTCAAAAGGTACATTTCACTAGATTATAATTCCATGAGAACAGACCTAGACTGAAGCTTGACTTTATAATAGTTACTGAATAAATATGTTTTCACCAAAAAGCATCCGCTAAGTACCTCTAGCTGATCAAGTATGTGCTGCTCACTGAAAATATGGTGATGAGCAAAACCAGGGACAGTGCCTACTTTCAGAAGCTTGCAGTTTAGTGGATGTTGGATGAAAAAGTGAGGTTAGACACAAAATACCCAGGGAACCCATGCCCACTATCAGAGAAGTCTTGCATGAGTTTGTTCATGGTCCCTCAATCTCCTGCTTATTCGTGTGTATTTACTGAGTACCTGCATAGTATTGTGCTTAGTGGACAGGTGCAGATGACACAACAATGAACAAAACCTGATTCCTGGCCTTTGTAGTCTCAGAGAATGGCAAGAAGATGAACAACTGGGGAAATATAACAACGTATAAAATGTTGGAGGACCACATAAATGGGAACCACTGTTTGTTCTAATGTCACATAGGGTGGCATTACTCTGATTCTTTTCCAGAAGGCCGACGTAGGGAACAGTAATACAGATAAGAAGCGAGGCAACATGAGCAAAGCCTGGATACACAGAAGTGTGCTGTTTGGACCAGCTGGGAAGAGTTTGAGTGGTAGATGCAGGGATGCAAGAAGGAAATAAGGCTGGGAAATTAGAGCTTGAAAGATATTCTACAGTACTGTCTTGATCTGCCTGGACTGCTGTAACATGATGGCAGTGATTGGGCAGCTTAAATAACGGACATTAGACACAGTTCTGAAAGCTGGATGTTGGGGAGAGATCAGGGAGCCAGCAAGGTCAGTTTCTGGTAAGGGCTGGCTGCCTGGCTTGTAGATGGATACCTTCTTGCATGGAAGGGTGAAAGTGAACTGCATGTGTCTCCCTCTTCCTATCTGTACACTAATTCCACCATGAGGACCCATCTTCATGACCTTGTCTGACTCTGGGGTCCCCTAACAGCCCCGTCTCCAAGTATCATCAGGTGGCAGAGCCTTAAAATGTGAGTTGGAGATGGAAGATGCAAATATTCATTCCATAATAGATATGTATAGTTTTTTCTGCAGGTAGGAGGCCTATGAAAGGAGGAACCCAGTCTTAATGTTCACATACTGTGGAGGAGTGAGGTGGGAATGGGGATCTGGAAACACAGGAGCTTAGGAAGATGCCCGCTGGTGTCTTCTTTTCCAGCAGTCTCATAATGCCATCTTTTCAGCAGTGTTGAAGAAGAAAGGGAGTCTTAGGTGATCATGGTCTGGTGCTCAAGGGATGCTCTTTGGCAAGTACATGAGGACAGAAGTGAAAGCATATCTTCATAGGGCTAAAAGAAGCTAATTCCCTTCGCATAGTAATTGTCCTTCCATGAAAGAGTGAGATACTGGTGGCCAGAGACTCTAAAATCTGCAACATTGGTCTTTGGTCTCTTTTGAGTTCATGTCTTTCTTAAGGTTTCATATCTAAAAATCCCCCTTTAGAGGACAGCAATGGTTTCAATTCCTCACAGCACATGTAAGCCACTTTGTGGGACAGATAGGATCCCAGAAGAGACTAAATTACAATCCACCCTACCTTGGACTGTGAACCACTCGCTATTATGGAAGCAAATGGTCTAGGGCAGTTGCCCCATTTCCTTTAACATGTCAGGCCAATGAGGTGATCTCATTAATAATATATTTGCCAACAGTATGGTAAGATAAGGAAGCTGCTGGGAATAGTACTTCTTGGGAAAGGTAAGGCACTAGGAGGGGATAAAGCACCTCTTGGGTGACCTCAGGACAGAACATATATGGAGGTTCTGGGTGAGCTTTTGATGTGGGCAACAATGGAAAGAGGGGCCCTTCTGGATCTTCTGTTCTAGGGACGAAGGAAATAAAGTTAGGAGTGGGGGATCTAAGGTTTTATTTCTTAGCTTTGTCCTTTTCTTTCTCAGAACCATGGGCACAAGGAGGATATCCTCTGTGTGGAACAATGCCCACCCTCCCTTCTGGCCACATCCAGTTATGATGGGGAGATTATCATCTGGAATGTCATCTCGGGCCATATGTACTGCAAGTTAAACACTCCTAGCCCCTCAGATGTCCTGGATGCTAGAAAAGGTAGGTGAGCAGCAGATTCCAAACCACTGAGCACAGGCTCCAACTTGGCAAGTTGAAGGAGTCTCAGTTTTGGACTACTTCCTTAGCCTCTTCAAATTTGCCTGGTTAGATGGACACTCCCAAAGCTAGAAGGCCACTTAAGAGATTGACTAGCTCAGCTCTTATCACTAAACACCTATCCATGAAGGCCTGTTTCATAGCCCAGCCCATGATCTCCAGGAGTCCTTTGCTCCTCTACTACCAATCAAAACAATGCTCTGCATCCACTGAGCCTCTTTTTAGGCTCAGCTCTTACTTTTACTTCTCAGCTTTCTATTACTATTTATCACATGTTTTCTCTACCCAGCTGGCAAGCCCTCCCACTAAGCCCAGCACAAGACATCATCTCTTGGTGCCTCACCCAACTGAAAGTCTTCAGGCTTCTGTGCCTTCCTCATCCTCAGCCTCCTCTGATGGGCTGTGACTCACCATACTCCAACCTGATCTGGCTTTACAGTTTGCATATTATACTGAAAAATCTTTCCCTACCTTCCCACCCACCCCCTCAATCTTTTCTGACTTGCTGCATTTCTTTAAGACCCTCTTTTTCTGCTAAATATGATCCTAGGTTTATTCATTTATTTATTCACACTGATAAACACCTACCATATGCCAGGCTCAGTGGTGGGGTTGGAGGTTGGGACTGGTAATCCCTCACCCTTCAATGCTAAACCCACCTCATAAACAAACATAGGACACAAATGGAGGATTCCAATTTCTATCAACTTCATTGCTGGTTGTGGAGGGTTGGAAAACTGGCTGAGACTCACAGACAAAAGGGCTTTCTCCATACCACTGCTCTCCCCCTCCAGTCTAGACCCATATTTCCAAAGCAAGCAATATTTCTTCTGCCAAGAGCCAAATACAGGAGATAAAGGGAGCTGGGCATCTTCAGAGGACTGGCCAGTATACCCTTACAAAGCTTTATACTGTGATCCTCAGCTTTAGGTGTTTGGTAACTCACTAGCAAACAAAACAAAACAAGACAAGTTCTCATGAGTCATTCAATCAGAAAATATCTTCAAAGTGCTTGCGTGGGCATAACCTTGTGCATGATGAAAGCAGAGAGATACAAAGCCTGATGCTACCTTCAAGTCCCTCACAATCTACATTCCGAAATAAGCTCTTCAAGCACAACAGGTTTTTTAAAAAAAAGTTATGATGTGGGAGTCACTCGGAGGATGATATTTAGAAACTGAAGCCACTGGAAACCAAGAGATTGAAAAGAATTCTAACCTGTTAACTTACCATTACAGATAGATAGATAGATAGATAGATAGATAGATAGATAGATAGATAGATAGATAGATAGATAGATATAGATATATGTGTGTATGTATACATATATATGTATATATGTTTATGAGATGGTTTATGAAGCTCTTTCTGAAAGCATGTATGTTTTTTAAAAAATGGTGCCATTTCTTTCTAAAGATTTGCTTTTATTGCCATTAAAATGAAAATAAAGTCTCTGGCCATGAATGTGATGCTGCCCTTTAGTTCTAGTGTAAAACCCTATTTACACCATTTATTTGTTTCTCAGTTATGTGACTGTCCTGTGGTTCTGGGAAATCTCCTTCTGCTCCAACAATGCAAAGCCAGCCATTGTCACCAATAACTCACACTTCTGCATTGCCAGAATTGCCTTATGAGGACCAGGAATATAGCTCAGTAGTTTCACACCTGCCTCATAAGTGCAAGGTCACAAGTTCAATCCCTAGTACCAAAAATAAAAATCCATATGAGATGGGAATATGTAAAAATCCACAGCCTTCCAGCAAAGAGGAGGACTGGCTCTTCTTGAGGGTTAGCCTAAAACACAGTGCTCATTTTCACATAGGATTTGTTAAGAGTCACCATATTATTTGGAAAACCACCTGCCCTGCTCTTTCAGGGAAGTTATTTTCAGGGAAGGGGGCAGTTTAGAAAAAAAGGCAAAACTAAATGAGCTAAAAGCAATCTTTGTTCCAATTTTCTAACATTTTAGCTTCACTTTAACACATAATGGGGATTATTACTTCTTCCCCCACATCAAAAAGAAAGAATTTGTGTATAAAAGAGAAACACCAAGCTAGGATCCAGGAAGTCAGTGAGCTCATTCCAAAACAAAGTTGTTTTTTCCTAAGAAAACAGTATAATATTTATGGAGTATCTCATATGTAAATTTTTTTCCTTCATACTCTAAATTTTTTTTCATTTAATGCTTGCATTGAGCCTGAAAGAGAAGTATTATCGAACTCATTTTCGTAACTTAGGAAACTGAGGCGGGGGAAGAAAATGACTAAATAACAATCTTTATAACAGCTGCCACTTGTTGAATGATTCTCTGCCAGGCACTTTAGTTTCATTAAATTCCATCAGCCTTCCTAGCAACTTGACGTGTAGCACTGTCCACGTAGACTCTCATTTGACCCACTTTAAAACTCTGTGAAGTAGGTAATGTCCATATCACTGATGAAGAACACAGAGGAATGGAGAAATGAAACATTCCCCCAGGCCTCACAACAGTAAGTGGGGAAGCCAGTATGTGTGCTCATTTTCTGCAGCCTCCCAGATAGAGTGTGTGTAAGTGAAGGAAGTTCAACCTTGCTGTGTCTGTCCTTTCCCCATGTCCCTGCCTAGTTCCCCCAAGTCTAATATGCCCAGGAGCCCAATAACCAAGAGTGATTAACATTTAGCCCAAATCACCATCAATGTCTTCCAGGCCTTGGGAGTCTGGCAGGAGCCACGTTACCTTGTAGATGACCCTATATTCTCCCTTTTAGATAGCATCCTAAGGACAACCACAAAGTGTATT